>JAXGGA010015173.1:0-29914 GCA_038373865.1 Uloborus plumipes
AATAACATTATTTTTCCCTCACTTTCCTTTACATGTTTTTAAAACAGCTGTCTTTTCATGCGAAATTATTTCGGTTTAAGACGCTAATTAAGCCTTATTTCACGTTAGAAGTTTTAAAATTTCATTTCATCTGTAAATAAATTTTAGTGTTCCCATGATGATCAGATTTCAATGATTGCCAATTTTATTTTGGTTAAGGAAATTTATTAAATAAGATTTTAGGTTACGAATTTTGAAATGTTTATTCGTTAGAAATCATTTTAATATAAAAGCTTCCAAATATTAAGATCCAAGTAATGGTATAGTTTAATTCTTGTTAACGAAGTTTATCGAGTAATATTCAAAGCTGAGAAGCTTAAAGAAAATAATTAGTTGTCAGTTAAATATTCAGATCAAAT
Organism: Uloborus plumipes; assembly: GCA_038373865.1. Classification (NCBI taxonomy): domain Eukaryota; kingdom Metazoa; phylum Arthropoda; class Arachnida; order Araneae; family Uloboridae; genus Uloborus; species Uloborus plumipes. The sequence continues at coordinate 399 of JAXGGA010015173.1, forward strand.
AGACTTCATATTTTCGCCCTCAATTTAAGATTTCTATTTGGTACGATTTTAAGTTAAGAATATTTAAGTTTAAAATTTCGCTTTAAAATTGTTGAATTTTATTTCAAGTAAAAAAAAATCTAAAGTTGTTTTCGTTTGGAAATTTAAGTTCAGCTTAAAAAAATGATTGAATTTTACTTTAAATAAAGAAAAAAAAATTCTAAATTCTACTTTCGTTAAGAAGGAAATTGTCTTCCAAGCAAAGTTAAATGTTTACACAATTAAATACATTCCTTTTCTTTTATTTCAGTTATTTTTTTGTATCGTTGACGTTATCATTTCTAACTTTTATTTATTTGAGCAAATACTGATCAGCCTGTTGAATGGACGCCCCATGCAATATGATTTGTGGGCATCAATTTAACTGTCATCTATCGGCAGTACCGAGCCTTCCTCAAACGAAGGTGTCAAAGGGAATGGTAGAGATGATGGATCAGTTTCATAGCATTAGCTTAAGCGGCCTCCCGTAATATCACAGTGCTGTGTTTTGCAATGAATTAAACTGTCACTAGGAAAGTTTGACAAAATGTTTGGTGATCGAATTTTATAACATAAGCTTTGGAATATGATATATGTAGTTTTACTGCTAAATAGTATTAGATCTTGAGCGAGCGACATTGTATTGTTGCTTGAAATGTATTGGTGATATGACGGTTGGTTTCAGTATATGCTGTAATTATGTAAGCCAGAATATTGTCGCGGCTGAAAGATATTTAAAATAAAGCTAATAGTGCGAATCCCGAAAATTCTCATTATAATTGGTAAAGTTAAGTTACGTTTGTGTGATTTTGATGGGAGCGGGAAAAAAAATTACAAGTGGAAAAAATTTTCTTTTTAAAATACGCAAAATATATGCGATGAGTAATTGAAAAAAAATAATTATAAGGAAATGAAACAAGGTCTTCGAGGTACAGATATTACGTTTTCAACACGCAATATTCAATTATCAATAAAAGAAAAATAATCCTTAAATCTTGTGTTGATTAGTTCTATACTGTTAGTTAATGGAAAATTCATTGAAGTCTTTTTTGCTTTAGTTGAACATATGATGCTGAATCTGATTCATTCAACTCTAATCAGGGCAAAATGAGGTAAAACGCACAGTTTTAGGTCACTTTATAGTCTATGTATGTTAAATTAAGGTGATAATTAAAGTTTTATGTGTGTTTCTCAGTTCATTCAATCGAATGTACTGTCCAACCTCGATGGTCGCGTTTAGCACCGTTGAACGACTCTATTTCAAGAAGGGGTGACAGCTTTATTAAGAAAATGCACTATGGTAGCATTTAAGCTTAGTCCTATGTTATTATTTGATTCTTCCAGAGCTGATAAGGGAGGGGAATAAATAAAAAAAAAGCATCAACGCAAATCAAAACGTCAAATAAACAAATCCAATGAAGAACAAAACAAACAAACAAAGCAAAATCTTCTCACATTCTTTTTCTCTCTTAGCACCATCACCCCTATTTTGACAAAATCAGTAGAGACCTGAGACATGTGCAAATTTATCGGAGATCGCCAGAAAAAATATCAAACAGTAACTGGTGTCAATCTACACCAGTAATCGGGTAAAATTTTGAGTTTGTATGTGTTTTGAAACTTAACATAATTTGTAAGCTGGAAACATTTTCTTAACTCTAAAGCTCACAGCCAGATTAATATAAATCACATTATCACTACTTTTCAGGGGAGTGTAAAAATTTTTACATGGTGCATACAAAGGTTCTGACTCCGGCCTTTATAACACTGGTATAATAATGAAAGAATGTTTATTGTAGAAATCCGCTACCATGCCTTAATACGGAGTAACATTCTCTATACGATGCAGTAATAACCTAAAAATTGTCATTTCAGGACTTACGTTAGTCTGGCCTTGAGGTGCAGAGCTGACGTTCGTAAAACTAATTAGCATTCTTAATTCTTTATGCATCGTTGATTCAACGTGAGATGACGTAGATGAAGAATCTCTCTGTTATTATTTTCATGCAGTAATTAATTTAAAAAAATTATGTTTGAGTTCAGTTCTTAGGGCCGTAAAATTGCCTTTTTGGAGGGTTTTGGTGGTTTTTTAGCTCGTCTTTTACGATGTTAATGTATATATTAAAAAAAATTAGGAAATCTGCTTGCAAATTTACATTATGCACTGTAAAAAATGAGTGTTCTTTTTACTGTATTTTGAAGCAAGTTTCATAGTAATAAACTGTAAAAAGTACTAATTTTATAGTAATAAACTGTACAACGGAGTCCAACCTTTAAGAAGTAGTCTGGTAACTTGGGTTCAAAAAATCGAAAGTTTTTTTTTTTTGCTTAATTTGAAAGTGCAATATCTTGAGAATATACTGTGAAAGTTTCAGACAGAAATTTGAACTATTTCGGGAGTTATAACGAGTTTCGTAGAGCGCCTCGGAGTTTGTTGTTGAACTTTAAACGCGTTTTTCTCAAAACATTGTTTTTTTGGTCGGCCCGGTCCTAACTTTTTTTCTACTGAACCGATTGCTTTCAAATTTTAACAGGCTGTTCTACACACTTATAGTTCTCGTCGGTACTAACGAGAATTTTTTTCATCCCTAACTTTTTATTTTACAACCCTTTCTTTGCTAAAATAAAAGGACTTTTTTTTTAAAGTCCGCCATTTTGTTATTTACCCTTGAAATTTAACTTCAGTAGTTCCGACCAGAATGACATGTCTGTAGATTAAGAATAATCAAGAATATTTGATTTCAGATAACATCAAGAGCCAAAATCACCCGGGCCACCCACGTGCTTTTTTTTTTTTTGAGCTTCCAACAATAGTAATAAACAATTAAATTTTTTCAAATATTTTTTTTTATATTTTCAATATGTAAATAAAAACACTCTTAATATTCAAGATAATTCATTTTTATTTTCCTATAAAAAACCTCTCTCTAAAGAAGTCATGAAAATAGGCATAAGTTACCGGACTACTATTCCTTAATAGCAGCAGATTATTTTAAAATTTTACTATTTTAGCCTATAGTTTTGCTAGTAGTTAAAACCAATATACTATAACATAAATTCATTTTTTGAGTTAAAAATAAACATTCTGCTTCAAATTTTGTCAAAAGAAAGCTTTTTTAGTACTCTTCTATTCTAAAGACAAGAAATTAAATCTATACAAATATAGTTACTTTTAATTAACTGCAGAATATAGTATTTTAACAGCAGGAGAGAATAGTTCAAACAAGCTACGATAAACCTTTCAGCAAATCAGCATTTATTTTTTTCTAGTTTCATGCGGTTTTATGTTTCCTAGTTGAAACAGGAGCTATTTATCAACGAGCGACGCACATTGATGTCTTCAAGAAGAAAGAAATTCCTTTTGCGACCAACCTTTAAAATCTCTTTACATAAAATAAGATCAGCGAACGTAAAAATATTTGTCCACTGAAGCAAATAATACTTTGATCTTTATGGCTCATCTTCATTTTGATTTCATCAAAAAACTTTTCCTCCCTCATGGATCTTTGTTTTATGCCACAAATCAAATGACTCTTTTCGACTGAGTGTCGCCTTGCGGGAGTTTCTCTCGTTGCCAATCTGGACAAGATAAATGTTCGTATCAGATGCCATTTTTTCCCCAAAACACATAGAAGGAACGAAGTGAAATTTAACGTGACAAAATTCATCTATGTAATGCCTATGTGGAAAGTTGAGTTTTACAGAAAAAAGCTTAAAATGTATCAAAATAAGTACTTTTATCATGTTTTTAGAGCTAAAGTTGAGAGTTGAAATGAATGATTTTTAGGCGAATTTTTTTTAACTAGAGAGTGTCACATGAAAAAGTATGCTAAGCGAAAACTATTTTTGTAATGGTGTTTTGTAGACATTTTCGAGGGGACAATATTTTAATGTTTTTAAGCATGTTGTAGAAGTGCTTAAAAAATAAGTTTTGAGCTGCAATTTTACTTCATGATACTTTCGAATTATTCAGCTTCTTATTTAATGATTTTGATTTAAAAAAAAATGATAGAGTTTTAATTTGTCTGACAGGTGGGGCTTAAAGAAGTAATAAGTACGTACCTTCATGTGCAAAGAATATTCCTTTTTAACCCCCCCCCCCCTCTTTTTGCGCGCGTTGTATAGGGGAAAGTTGCCCAAAACGGGATAGGCGGGCAAAACGGGATAGTGGGCGTTGGAGCTTGACTGGTGGTACTATCTCGCAGGAGACAGGCTAAACTGGTTCCCGACCGCCATGACAGCATACTCAGTTAATATCTCAACTCTAGCCACGTATTTCGCAAAGAAATATTTTTTCAAAGTTTTCAATTGAGATTTTTACTTACTTTTTACTTTTTTCGACTGTAGAACAACTAGAATTGTGGTTCTCCGTAATTCGGAACAATTCCGGTTAGAACTGTATTTTGTTCATAGTTCTTTTAGCAACAATTTCATGTACTTAAATATTGCTAGTGAGTGGGGTTCCGGGGTCAGCCCTTTATGTTGTCAAAAGCATCATGGTCGGGCAAAACGGGACACTTTTAGGGTGCCCAAAACGGGATACCATTTTGATGTGTCCCGTTTTACCCGATCATTTCCATTAATGTTTTTTCAATGTGTTTAAGCAGCACGAAGCGAGCTAGAGGTTCGCAAGTGGATGTTCAACCATCCTGACAAAGGGATTACTATCTACGAAGTAGGAAATATGTTCAATGCAGCATTTTAACGAGCAGCTCTTCTCGAAACTGCTGTGAGTGGGTTCACGAAAACAGGCATTTTCCCATATAATCCCAGATGTCTTTCCCGAATATCTCTTTGCTTCCTATCTTCCAACAGATCACCCATTGCTGGATGCTCAGAACATGACGTCCTTACACCCATTAAATCTGCAACAAAATGAGATCAGATCCGAAGAATCTTCAAATTCAGTCATAGCATCCAAGAGTTTGCTGTCATCACAACCACTAGAGACAGTATTGAAAGAATCACTTAGTGCAACGATAACACTAGCACAAATGCAGGACTTATCCAACCGTTCACTTCAACAGGAGTCAAAGGACTTGGACTATACTGTCGCCCTTCACTGTCATTTTCCATATCACCCGAAGATATTCTACCTCCACTACGAGTGATTAGACCAAGACCTCAAAATAAACACGATAATAGAAGAGGGAAAACAGCATTTATAACAAGAAGCCCTTATAAACTTGAGTTGGAAGAAGAACGAGAAAAAAAAGAACGAAAAAGAATTTAAAAGCTGAAAAAAAAAGGGCTGCCCAAACAAGTCTCTTGAATGTTCCGAAAACAAACCAAATGAGGCGTAAAAGAAAACCAGGTGGAGATGCAAAACAGGCATATAAATTTAAAAAATGTTGCTCTGAACCTGAAAAAACCCCCCCACAAACATCATTTGCAAAAATGGAAGAAAATGGACGTAACATGAAAAAAAAAAGCGAAGCAACAACGAAAAAAAAAAAAAAAAACATCAGTTAACTAAGGTTGGACGTCGTCGTCTTCAGAAGATGAAACTGAAAAAGATGATGCATGTATTTTCTGCAACTCTCTGTATCGTGAATCGAAAGCTGGAGAAGGAAGCTGGATACAATGCTCGAGCTGCCAGGGATGGGTCCACGAAGCTTATTCCAAAGCAGACAAAGAAGGCGATACATTTTTATGTGATTTCTGTGTTATGTAATTTTCCAACTTTACAATTACGTAGCCTATTTTTGGTCTAAAAACTAAATCAAAAGTAAAATCAGTACAAAATAATAACATACAATTCCCTATCCCGTTTTACCCACCCTTGGTCGGGTAAAACGGGATCATATAAGACTTTTTGAAACCAGTATTTTTCACATAAATAATACCGAACAAATATGACAAAGGTATGTTTAGTAATGCAAAAGGTGTATACTTTTAAATGGCCTCTAACTTTGAAATGTACCTTGTATACAAAAAGAAATAAAGTGAAGAATAGGTTAGCTATCCCGTTTTGGGGTACTTTCCCCTACTATGTTTTGTGGTTTTGGTGGATATTATTTTAATTTCCGTAACTGTAGAATTTCGGAAACGTTGGTGAAGTTCAAACTCTTGTATAAAATGAATTTGCTACTTAGATCTTATGTAATAATTTTCAAAGTAGAAAATATTATTATAATTAGAAGTTTTAAAGATGTTTGTTACATATTCCAAGTCTGCAAGAATTTCTTGTAGGTAAAATTTCGAACAACCAAACAATCCTGCACAGGTAAAATAAGTCGTTCTTCTTTTTTCATGCATTATTCTTTGCCATGAATAAGTGAAAGATTCGAGAAGTACATTTGTCTAATTGAACCTGTGTGTATGTCTGGTAGAAAATTGTGGTTACTAAATATTAGAAAGATTAGTTTTGTTCTTGTTTTTTCGCGAAGAAGTATTTGTTATTAAATTTGAAGTCACATTTAGTTATTTGAATGAGTTTCCGAGAGTGAAAAAGGCACATAAACGGATTTTTTTCGCTTAGTGAGTTTGATACTTAACCTGCAGCTCACTTATCCCATGAAAACAGGAGTTTTCACTTTCAACTTTTACGGACTCGCTAGTGCACTGCAAAAAATGAACTGTTGTTTTTACAGTATAATACTGGCAGCCGAGGTTTCAATTTAAAACTGTAAAATACACAGTAATAAACTGTAATACTACCAATTCTACAGTTTCTTACTATTAAGTTAGAAATTTTACAGTTTATTGCCGTAAAATTTAGCCGTATCATACTGTAAAAACAACAGTATAATAATGGCAGCGGAGATTCCAGTTTAAAACGGTAAATTGCGCCGTTAATAAACTGTAAAAATAGCAGTTTTGCAGTTTATTACTGTAAAATTAGCAATTTTACAGTTTAGTACTGCAAAATAATAACAGTTTAATTCTGAAAAATTAGCTATTTTTACAGTTTATTTCCATAAAATGAGCTTTATTATACAGTAAAAACAACATTCATTTTTTTGTGTGTGCTATATTTACTTTCGTTACCAGTTTTTCGGCATTTTCTGCTTCAATGAGAGAACATCTACCTCCAGTTCAGTTACTGCCTTTTCCAGACAAATGAGTCCATAATAGGAACAAAAACTGCGAACACAGGATGCCATAAATGGGATGTCCTTATACTGCAAGTACATATGTAGTTTTGCAACGTCAGAAAAAGTAAACTGACGATAGCATAGGACCAAGTTCAATTATTACTTAAACTAATTAGATAATTTTTCAATCGTACTATTGTGCAATAAGTACCTTCCTCACTATCTAATAAACTGAGGTAGGAGCTTTTCCACTTTCATTTGCAACCAATTTATTGGTAATCTAAGTTTCACTGGAAGAACAACTGCCTTCAGCTCTGTTATGGACTATTTCAGACTGAGGAATCCTTTGCTGTAGTCTCTGGATGTCTTGATCGGACTATTTTTACTTTCGCTTGCTAATCTTATTTTTGTAACGAAATTTAAAGGCTGGTTGCAAAATATTTCGTCTCTTTCAAAAGAAGCTCGTCGATAAACGGTTCGTACTTCAATCATACTTGTCATCGGTATTTTGCATGTAGTTCTGCCTCAGCTCTGGCACTAAGGCGGTAACTTACTACGTACTAGTTCAATGCACGGCTCAAAGAAAAAAAATCATCCCGAAACCACATTTTAAATGCTCCTCAATGAAAGTTGTGATAACGATTATGTGAAATTGCACTTGGAAAAGATAAAAATAATTCAAATGAACTCAATGTAACATACTCACTCTGCGGTAAAATTGACTAAAATTTACATTGCAAGATTTATAGTTACCATTAAGGACTTCGCCATTTTTGCAATGTGACTTTTTCCAATGCAGATAATTGTTTAATTTCTGACCTACACATGTTAAATTAATCACCTGTTTTGGTTTAACACACAAGAGTAATCGGCTGTATGTTGCCACCCCTAAGCTGTGTCTAAGTCAGAACTACGAGTACATACAACACAACCGCCAGCTCGATTGTTCCATCCACAAACTTTAGTTTCGTCCCTCACACAAGAGTAATCTAAATACATACGTATTTTTTTCATTCTTTCGGATGTTTTCTGTCTTCTGACATTGTAACTCGTGTAGTATATTTGCATTGCGACTTGTTTCTTCGGTAATAAAACTATAACTCACTATTACGCGATATTGTAAAGTTTCTTCTTAAGAAAAGTCACTTTATTCTTCAATTACATACTTTGATCTAAACGAAAGAAAGGAAGTCGTTTAAGTTATTTTTGGAAAAAATTATTTTATACTTCGCGATTTATTACCATTATTCTTATTCTTATCTTGGTACTTATCCTTTTTGAAAACAGCTGCAGATTCAATTGCGCATAAATTTCTTTTCTGGACAAAGATTGTTAATTTTTATATGTAACGCACATCAATTTGTGCTTTTAAATCTTCTTCGTATTTAAAATCCGGATGAAGCCGGGCGTAACAGCTAATAACAAATAAACTCAAAGTTTGAAAAATGTTAATTTAATTTTAAAAAAATGTACTGCTATTAAGTTTTTAAATATTATCAAGTTACTCTCAGAGAAGATTCTCTAAAATGAGAAACATCAATATAATTTTTCTTAACAAAATAATGAGTTAAATTTTAGCATTAGGTATGTTTAAAAGATAAGGATTCGCACATAACTTTTCCTACTTAACTTCTATTACTTAACATACTCACACTTTTAAGAGATTTACACATAAAAAGCACATTAATATTTTTCTTTTAGTACCTCGCCTGAATAGCAAAACCAATGAATGTATTGTTCTTTTAACAGGTGAATAATTACAATGTTTCAAAAAAGTGCATTATATTCTAAAAAGAGAAACTTTTTAACTAACCTAATGTCATTATTATAATTATTTTTTCGCAGTTTTAAGGAAGATAAATTCATGGAATAATGAGGAAAACTGAAAATTAAATTTACATCTCAAAACTATTAATGAATAAAAATACTTTAGTCATTACATTACGCTATGTTCTTTTAAAAAAACGCTTTACTTCCTAAGAGAAAAAAAAACACTTTCAGCAGAAAGTGAGAACACTGAAAAAAATAAATGTTTTAATAAAAATTGTAAAAAGCATTCCTTAAAAGGATTGCAAGGCTGCAGAAGTATTTTTCAATAAATGAGTTTTGAAATAACGTTCGGATTTTATATGATTAATTTTGAACAGAGAATTTTACAGGGCAGACATTTTTATTTTTACTTAAGCGTAATGTTGAAGTTAAGTGGCAATGGAATTAACTTAATCTTAAAAATAGTTCTCTAAAGCAAAATATTTATAATAGCATTACTCTAAATGTAGCAAAATATGTTAATTATGTTTTAATGGATCTGTACTCCGATGGATCGCTGAGAAACCTAAAGTGGATCCAAACTCCACGACATGATTGAAAAAAAAAATCATACTGATTAAAATGGGGGCTTGATATTAGACACCGAGCTCCTGCTATAGAAAACTTGTGTTTTGCCCTGTTTGCCCTTAAGCAGGCTAGATTTAAGGCAGATGAACACCCTAATATTCGAAAAAAGTCGATTTTCAGTTTTTGAGAAATTTAGTCATTTTCTCAAATTTCGTAGTTTTTAAGCAGCTGTAGCAAAAAATTACTATCTTTGTATATTTGAAAATTTGCAGAGATTTTAATTAATTTTATTGCTGTGATATAAACGTAATATATGATTTCAGACCTATACGATTAAGATTATTATGACCAGTGGTATTTAAGACCAATGATATAAGATTTAAAATAGGCGAATGCCTCATATTCGAAAAAAGTTGACTCAGTTTTAGAGAAATTTAGTAATTTTCTCAAAACCATGTTATCTTAGTTTTTATAACGCAAACAGCTGTAACAATAAATGTATTATCTCTATATTTTCTAAACTTAGCAAAAATAGTAATTAATTATCTTGCTGTGGTATAAGCCTCTAAAAGTTAATGTACAAACTATGGATGCACCGATTAATCGAAAGTACCGATTCATTGGCTATAATAGGCTATTTTGCTGATTATTTGTAATCGGCAAAATTTTGCTAATTAATCGTCTGATTTTTTTTATTTTGCTTTAAGTATTATTTTTTAAAGTATACCTTCATCAAGACAATATGATGATTAAATTAAGTAACAATTAACAAATGCAATTGTCTGAAATCGTTACTGTAACATGTAGTATGAAAGTGTACAGATTAAAGAGCAGAAGAAAAAGTTCAGACAGTGCGTAGAACTGTATGGAACATTAAAAGATAACCCTCACAGCTTATATTTATATGACATAATTAGGAAAATTTAAATTCCTGATCTTTCCCATTAGAAAGCAGAAAGCATGAGTATTTCATTTTATTTATAATCAAGCCACATTTTACCGATCAACCGGAAAAAATGTATGTTTCTTATGCCTTAAACAACAAACTACGATAAATAAATTTATAAACAAAAAATAAATAAATTATTGCTAAAATAAATGCAACATTTAGTACGAAAGTGTAGTGAGTGTAAACATAACAAATAATTCAAAGAACAAAGTATAAAAAAAAAAAACCAACAATTAAAGTTGGTTTAAGTTGTTTAAGGAAATATTTTTTCTATTTTGAACAAATATTAACATTATACAATGTTTCAACATTTTTCATGTGCGGTACTCTTTTTCTTGTCAGAGCGCAAGTAAATATCCTTTAATTTGTTCCAAGAACAAAAGTCTTGAATTAAATGGGTACTTAAAATTGAAAATAAATTTAAATTATTAAACATACTTCCAAATTAACGTGCTCACCACAGCCTCCTATCCCCTCCCCTACCTCATTTTTTTTCTTTGTGTTTTGGTAACATAATGTAACTTTATTAAGAATAATATGAAGATTAGTTCAAAGAAATTGGATGAAATTTTGAAACTACTTTGGGAAAATTTAGAAAATGTAGAAAAATAATTTGCTCCCAGAAATAAATTTTTTACTTTTTCTAAAATCAAAATTGTAAAAGAAAAACGGAAAAGAACAAGGCTTGTGCAATTGGGAGAATTAAAACTATTCATCACATGATCATTTATCGGCTCAGCCGATGAATCGACCAATTATTAGCAGCCGATAATTGGTAATCAGTAATCGACCAATTTGCTTGCCCTAGTACGTATAATATGTATTTTTAAAATAAGGAAAGCTAAGTGGAGAAAACCACGGTTTTCGGCTGGAAATCTTAAACATTTATCTATAGAATACGTTTTTAGTAAAGTATTTCCATGTTTGGAGGATCATACCATTCTACGGTATCTAACGAAGAGTTAAGACACAAAAAGGTTGTTAAAGGATTCAAAAAGGAGTACATTAGAAGTGCTAAGGAAAATCGCAGAAAAAGGTGACTTTTTTATTAAAAAAAAACCCTTAAATTTCTTTTTCAAACAAATAGCTTTTCGAAAGCGTTAATTGGGGCATATTAAAAAATTATGTTAAATTTTAGAAAAGTGCAATGACTATTTTCTAATGTAATTTTTAGGTTGTTCGCCTCATCTTAATAGCAGTTACTTTAAAAAAAATAAGAGGCTTAATATTAAACGAGCAAAGTAAATTCGGTTCATTAAAATTATATATTGGCCAATCTATGACGTAACCCTATTCTTTCACGAGTCCTGGTGCATTTGTCCCTAATACGCCTAAGTCACCTACAGAAAAGGAGAAGAAAGAAAGAAAAACTAAATAAATTGAAACAAAAAAGCTGACTTTTCTTTTGCAACAATCTACTTCAAATGCAAAAAAGGGTTAGTGGATCCACCAAGAGAAAATGTAAAATTAAACTAGCCGGAAACTCCTTAGCAAAAGATACTGCATGTTCAAAGCTTTTCAATGATTTAGACCACCAGTTTCATATTTCCCGACAATTCCATATTGTCCATCTTTTACAATGTTGAATAAAATATAACTTTTTTCATGACAATCAAATAAATAGTACTCTTTTTACACGTGTCAATTCATTATTGATAGTCATGGTATACATACACGATGATTAGCGTAATTTCTCTAAAAGACCTTTAAGCTATTAATACAAATATAAATGATGTTCCATATTCCTCCTTTCTTTTACGCATTTTTGGAGTAAGAACGAGACAGCTCCAATACGTGACAAATATTTACATGTAGGTAACATTGTATTTCCCGAAACGTCATTGAAATTGGCTTTGTAGATGTAAATTCGGACATGATATTAAAGATAAAGACAAAATAGTTGAAAAGGAATTTTGAAAACGCTTTATTCTTTTTTTTTGGGGGGGGGGGGTGATATCTGAATTTTATTTTAAACTGGAGCTCTCGCTTTCTTGCCCAGAGATCTTCATTTTTTTTTAAATAAAAAAGAATTTCACTAAAATGTTGGCGCTTTAATAAAGCAAATGGTGATCATTTCCGAAACCTGTAGCAAACTTCGGGATACATTTATATGAACAAGACAACTGATTTGCGCAAAATTAATTACACAATCGTCAATGACATTTCAAAACGCTTCCGAAATTTTTGTTTGAAGCGAATGCAAATGAAAAAATACAATAACCGAGTATCGATTGCTGCCATCAATTGCTCTCCCTTCTGCACTAAAATACCTAACAATTGCTTTCCTCCAGATAAACATCATCGCACTAATAAAACTGTTTGCCGCACGTAATTAGTTTCGGGTTATTACTTGGAATGAGATGAGTTTGTCACTTAATTATGCAACGCACAAAATATTTGTTTGTTGTGGTTTTTATTGTGTATTACAGTTCTTATTGCACACAAGTTTTATCTTTGTTTTACTTTCAGAACCTTCGTTTGGCAGTTTTTTTTCCCTCATAATTAATTTTATATATATTTTAAGTAAAGTACGAGCAAATCACACTGGCAGGAAAATTGCTTTTTAAAAGCTATATACTCGTATTTTCAAATTCTTGCTTGAAACAACGTTACACTCTTCACATACCATCTATTACAACCAATACATTTGCCCCATCGTACACCCTTGGTTGCAACATTTTTGAAGTCAAGAAGAGTTAAAAAGGGGTCCCTCGTCCTTGCTCGACCTCTTCAATGATGTCAAATCGGTATCATTTCATGATCCCCCCCCCCCCTTCGCTTGCGTTTATGCTGCACACTCTCACTAGTATCTTTGCTCTATACTTAAAAAAAATCATTACCAAATTCCTCAAAGTTCAGAACAGATAAATAAATCTCTACTAATAATAAAGCTGAATGTTTGTCTTTTTTCTGTCTGTCTGTCTGTGACGCGTGTAGGGTAAGAACCATTTGGTCAATTTTCCTAAAATGAGGCACAAAATTAGTTTAGCATCAGGGTGTGCACCTCGAAGGATTTTCCAAAAATTTGATTTTGTTTTTTTTCTGTTCTAATTTTAAGCTCATTTTCACATAAATTAGATAAAGGGGGGGGGGGGGTATGTATCATATAGATTTTCAAATTTTATGTCATTCTAGAACTTGGAATTTTCTGCTAAAAATATCAGTTCGAAGTTTCTATGAGCTTTAGAAGAGTTGCAATAATTGTTTTTAGCATCTCGTAATTCAAGGCTTATCTTGAGCAAGACAAACGATTTTAAATGGTTAAGCTTGGGAATAATATCGAAAGTGATGGCGGCATTGAATTTATTTTCTCAACGAAAATCAACTTTTTTTTGTTACCAATATTATGTCTTTTAGCTCTTTTGATTATTTCGTTTTTTATTTTTTCTATTTTTTTAAACTATTTTGCAGCGTTCTAATCCCTTCTGTCTTATTGAAAAATGAATTAAATCGAAATATTTTCACTACTAAATAAAAGTCGCCTGCTTTTATTTTCTCAGTTTTAATTAAAAATATTGTTTTGATTGCTTTACCCTTTTTAAATGGAACTTATAATGTATTCTTCTTTTTTTATAGTCAATTTCATTCGAAAGAGATGTTGCAAGTGATTATTTTATCTGTGTTTTTCATTTTTAAAGATTAAGCTAGAGTGGTTTCAAATGATTTTAAGCTTATTTTAATGAGAGGAATTTCTGTTTGGTAAAAGAAGTTTTGGCTGATAATTGTCGTCACTATATCAAGATTTTCTCTTTGCTTCGTAGAATATGCTCAGAGTCTTGGCAAAATTATGTGTGTACATTTTAATTAATGAAACAGAGCCTTTCTTTTTATTTTGGAAAATTTACATGCGCTCACATAGCTTCTTTTAAAACTTTATTGCATGAGCAAAGCCGTGCGGGTACAGCTAGTATTAACAATAAATCATCAATTGTTGAGTTTGACTAGGACTTTTTTTTCCACTAGTTGATGTCAGAATTTTAATAATGGCCGTTAAAGTTGTGCATATTTTTACTGCATAAAAAGTAATTAGTTATGATGAAGTTGGCAGGTAAGCCAATGTAATGGTGGTTTACAAAGCAGTTCTAAACAATGTAAAACATTATTTACTCTTACGATGCTAAATATTATCCCATATTTTTAAGCAGATAGTTAGGTCATATTAAATCACAATACTTGTAAAATTTCACATCTTCAACATATTTTTGGTACAATAAGTTATAATTTTCGTCTTATTATTATTTTATTTTTTTAATTTATATATATATATATATATATTAATTCCAATGTGAAACTAGATGTAAGTGAGTGATTAAATTTGAATATCGTACTTATATTTCTCGCGAGTTAAAAAACCAAAAAATCTTTACTGGCATCAAAAGGAATTCAAATTTTGAAAATTCACATGAAATTATAAAACGATTTTGGCAAATTTGACATATTTTAATCCTAAAGTAAAACTAGACGAGTATTATTGACTAATTTAAGTTGTGCACTGATACACACACACACACACACACACACACACACACACACACACACACACACACACACACACACACACACACACACACACACACACACACACACACACACACACACATATATATATATATATATATATATATATATATATATATATATATATATATATATATATATATATATATATATATATATATATATATATATATATATATATATATATATATAATTCACATTTAGCATCTTTTGAACTTGCAGTTTAATGTGTCTGAAAGCAAATTGGCAGGAATGTGATATTTGTTTTAAAATTCTTCAATGTATTACATTTCTGCAAGCGGCAACATTTTTTTATTTTCCATTCACGACGAAAGACAACACACAAAAGCGGTTCTTTGAAAAGTTTTCACATTATTTATATTAGCTAGATCACTCTTTTTTATGCTCTATCTGATCGATGCAACGATTCAAATGCATCCTGCAATGTGGTTCCATAAATAGATTCGAATCTTTCACGTGGGCCATGCCTCTCTCCTGAGTTACCATGGTTACTCATCCTCTCTCCTGGCTCGTGCCCACAACGGGACTTCCGATAGGCTCCAATTTTCGGCTCTAGCAAAGGTTCCAATTTACTGTTATGAATTCATTTCTGAACACCCCAGAATTTCCCAGAACAAGTAAAATCCCGGTTTGGAAACATTTTATATAGTTATGCTTTTTAAAGATGAACTTTCGTGACAAATTCCTGCATTTCAAAATTCGAACTTGGTAGTATAATTTCAATGTTTATGCTTGTTGTATTATTCATGTCGATTTGATAAAGTTTAGCAAATATTTTTTTGGCAAATAATGCTTTTAAATTATTTGCAGTTATTCCCTTATTTAAAACTTATTTTCACTTCTTAGCCGGAAACTCGTCTAGAATTAGACGAGCCAGCTTTTCCTAATAATCAACATGGATTTTCTAATGGTTGCCATACTTCTCTGACTCTGACTTATCTTAGATTCCAAATCAGTTCAAATTTGTCTCATCAAGAGATTAGACAATTAAAATATATACCCAATATACTTATGAGAAAAGAAAACACTTAAGTTAATAGAAAGCGATATTAACTACATGCTCTCTAACCATTAGTCATGTTTTTGTAAATTTTAATCTATTTAAACTTTTTTTAAACAGGTGCAGATTCAATTCAAACCTTTTTCCCGTTGTGTTAAGTGGACAAAAATATATTATAAGAAGAAGATCAGTCTAGAAATAAACAAGCTTAATTTCCCACACTGCAAGAAATGAACTTAGTTGTTTTAACAGTATAATACTGGCTTCCGAGGTCCCAATTTGAAACGATAAAATGCACTGTAATAAACTATAAAACGAGTAATTTTCTGTATCTTACTGTAAAGTTAAAAATTTTACACTTTATTGCCGAAAAATTTAGCTGTATTATTCCAGAGGTTCCAGTTAAAACTGTAACATGCAGAAATATGCACTAAGGCAGAAATACCCCCCCCCCCCCCACAATACAAGGGCTTCCCAAACAATATGCCAAGAAAATCCGCACTAGAGCGGGAGTCTCAAAAAGGGGATCCCCTCCCCCTAAGAGCATAACCCCTTACTTTAAATGGCGCAATCTGCGACACGACCACATCCCCCTACTGTCGTGCTAAGCACAAAAGTCTCTCTCAAATCAAAAATAAATAATAATAATTGCACATATCAACTAATGTTTTTATACTGCCATGTGGCAACGATGTCATGAATTTTTGAAAATAAAACTTTTGCTTGAGTTTTCATTCACCACTCCTCGATTTATCCTACGTATACATTTTTAAAACATATTTTTTACTTTTTTTTAATACCAACAGTATTTATAAGTTTAAAAATATATTTAAAAAAATAATTTTGTCTATTATTAACTATTGCTGATAAATAATATCAATGTCAGAAAGTATATTTTCCTTTCACGTCATCTTAAAATACTGAAACAACGGAATAAGAATGCATATCGAAGCAAGAAATGACAGACATGCTTTTTTAAGCACCAGTATTTTCCCTAACGCATTGACGATGTTTTATATTATCAAGAACATTACTTACAGGAATAAAATATAAGTTTAGAAAATATTTCTCCAACACAGACGCCAAAAATTGAAAATTTAAGACATAGCTAAGCGGAAAAGCATCATCGTGAAAATATTTCTCCATTCCAAATCAATTTGCGCATTTTACAAATGTGGCAAATTTTATCAACTCCTAATGCATTCGAATACTTCACGCATGAATGTTTTAAAACTTCTTATATGATGTATGAGCTCAGATATGTATGTGAATTTGTATTAGAAGCATTTTACTTGAAAATATTAAATTCGAAAATGTGTTGGGAAGGTAAAGTCACTTGCGCTGAGAGTTGTGTTAGAGACGTATGTATAGTTCTATTTTATCTGTTTGACGCGCATACTTTCTTTTGAGTATTTATTTCGTACAAAAACGGAAGTACTTTCTTCTGCGAAAGTGTTTGAAGTACTTATTTTATGAAGGAAGGGAAAAGAAGTGATTACTTCTTCATGAGCTATTCGTTTCGTATTAAAAAGAAAAGAGACAATTTCTTTTACATAATCTATTTGCTTCTCATAAAAATGTTGTTGTTGCTAATGGAGCTGCATATTGTCTACAAACCATTTGCATAAGTAATGCATTCCCCAGGGACAGCCAACCATTATTTCAAATAGCACCACTGTCGAAGGAATGCCATTTTCACGAGAATTTTGACTCCCACTTTCCCCACTAGAGGGAGGCCACCTGGGCTCCATTCGATGCGCAACTGTGCTAGGAATTTAATTTTTGCCAAGAGCACTCTACGCCAAACGACTACTCGAAGGATCATTTGCATTTCGAATAATCATATACGACACGGATGATGCCAATTTTGTGCATCTTGAAAATCCACTGACTAGAGACAGATTTGAACCTGCGCCTTTGGGTGTAAAAAAACATCAGTTACGCTTGTTTCAAAAAGCAGTTTTAGGATTTGAAAACTAGCCAAATAATTCCCTACTAAAAATAATAATTCCCAAACTGCTCCTTCTTTCTAAGTAACTTAATGTTAGTTAACGTTTGTTTAAAAAAGCAGTTCTAGAATTTAAAAAACAGTTATGTAGACGAGCACAGGTTTTAATAGTATAAATAATGAGCGACTCTGACGACTTCGAGTATGCAAAAATTTTATTTCTCCTCCTCCCCCCCCCCCTGCAATTGGAATCGCATAAAATAACTTACACTATAGATTTAGTCAAAGTTAGTCAAGTTTTCTTAAAAAGAATGAAAATTTTTTCAACCATTTTTTTCCGAAAATAACTCGTGCTTTGAATTTTAATTACATTAAAATTTATACACATACAGATGAAACGAGTACTACTTAGAAAATTCAGATAATACTTCTCGGATATAATTTCTATTTCTTACAAAAAGAACCATTAAAAATGAAAGTATCCGTTTTATCATAAAGCAACAGCTTTCCATTTTATTCATGAAATTGAGAAGATGACTGACATTAACAGAAAAATAATTCTTTTTTTACTTGCTTTTTTTCCGGGTGCTTGTTAAGAAAACAATAAGATTTTCTTGAAAAACTTGGAAATATTTTGCGTCAGATTTAAGTTAAAGGAGCAAATATTTTATTTGCAACGTAAATAAACTGAACACGTCACACTAATAAATTTAATATTAAACCTTTCACTCTCAAGTTCTAGCAACTAGTAATGTAAGAATGGTTATTCCCTTTATAACTTACTGTGTTTAAAATTTTTTTTTTCATGTTTTCAGAAAATGCAGTAATGAATTCCATTAAGAAATATTAAAAGTGTCTATAGTTGGATAGAAATGTTTTATTTGCAACCTAAATAAACTGAAAAGGTCACACAAATAAATTTAATATGAAACCTTTCACTCTCAAATTCTAGCAACTGGTGATACAAGAATGGTATTCCCTTTATAATTTACCGTGTTTAAAAAATTCTTTCATGTTTTTAGAAAATGCAGTAATGAATTTTACTAAGAAGTGCGAAAAGTCTATAGTTGGATAGAAACCAGCTAGAGTTTTGAAGAAGGCAAATATGAGCTTTTTTTTTTACTAAAAATTTTCATTAAATATCGTTAAAATACGCCATTGAATCAACTGTAAGAAGGAGAAAGAGAGCAAAACATTATTTTTTTGAATTTTGCAAAGATTTTTATTTGACAAGTTATTAACGAAGCTAAGAAAGTTAACCACTGAAAAACGTATTATTTTTAGCAGCAATTCATTTTCCAATTTTTGGTTTCCTCGAAGTCGTGTTTTCAAAATGTTTTATTTACGTTGGCATTTCACGCGAAACACACATTCACTCGTCTCAATCGAAAATTAAAAAAAAAAAAAAAAAAAAAATGTGTACTGTCTCAATTGTTGTAAAAAAATCATCTTTAACTTTAGTAAATATAGAAATATGCTTTTTGATAAAGATAAATGATGGTTAAGTTAAAAAAAAATAGTTTTAGTACATGAATTTGGAAGATAATTACCTTCTTTAGTATCTAACGAAATGTGAGACACAAAAAGTTTTCAAAAAATAATAAAAGTACTTAGAACTTAAGAAATGAATATTTAACTCGGAAAAAAATAGTTTTTTTTTAATGTGAGCTTTCAATAAAACAAGTATAAATAAAAAAAAAGAAAAAAAAAGTAGTAAATATGTTACTAACTAAACAGAATGTAGTAAATTTTACGCAGATGCAGAAGTAATTCCAATAATAATAATAATAATAATAATTATAATAATAATTATAATAATATATAATAATAATAATAATAATAATAATAATAATAATAATAATAATAATAATAATAATAATAATAATAATAATAATAATAATAATAATAATAATAATAATAATAATAATAATAATAATAATAATAATAATAATAATAATAATAATAATAATAATAATAATAATAATAATAATAAATTTTTAGCTGACCCGGGCAGAGCATTCACGCTTTTCGAAACGTGACAAAATGCAGTCAAAACGTTCATTGAGCGTTTTAATATTTGAACGTACTTACCATTTACTGCACTTGCTGAACAAAAAAAAAATAATAATAATCAACTTCGACACAGAGAAATGTTTTCACAACAATGATTAAAACTTTAAAAAATATGACAACGAATATGATACAGATTTTTAACTTTTATGTTGTAGAGGATGCGGGTACGATGTTAATAGGTATACATTTTTAACAAAAGTGTTAAGCAGCAGGTTATCGAAATAATAATTATAAAAATGTAAATTTTTACCACTGTTACTCTGATATTTACAATTGCAATTGAGCACATTTTATAACACACTAAAAAATTAATGTTGTTTTTACAGTATAATACAGCTAATTTTATAGTAATAAACTGAAAAAAAAAATCTTATTTTACAGTAATAAACTGTAAGATTTCTACTTTTACAGTACTTAACTGTAAAATCGCTAATTTTACAGTAATAAACTGCAAAACTGCTAATTTTGCAATTTATAACCGCGCACTTTTCAGTTTTAAACTGGAACCTCTATTGTCAGTATTATACTGTTGTTTTTTTGAAGTGCATTGATACCATTCCGAGTTTATTGAACCATTTTAGCAGTTCATAAATGATGCCTCTCAAATTTCCTTTGCAAAGAAAGTTTCAAGACCGGCAAATTTACCACATGAAGTTAAAAAAAATATGCACATAAAGTGTATTTGAATAACCGAATCAAGTGTCCGTAGAAAACAAATCCACTATATAAAAGATATTTATCAACCTCTGTGGTGAAATTCTTCAAATGAAAAAGTTAAATTACACGAAGAAAATGTTTATTATTCGATGTGCGAAATCATATCTACTAATGTTTATTAGTAGATTTTATTTTCAGCAGAATTTGTGAAAATATGAATGAATATTGGCTTTCAAGCCCCCTAATGACTCTTTCTGTCGGGAAAAGCTCCTACTCATTTTCGCCAGAATAATTTGTTATTCGGTGAAAATGTATTCCCTAATGCCTTAGAGCTCCAGTTAAACTTAAAAGCATTAATTAGGTTTACCCTTTTCAAGCAGTACACTTAACATTTGTTACTTTATTGTTGTTGTTGTTGCTTAGGGCTCATATTTTGAGGAATTGCATTTTATGTTACCTGGCAATTTTTCTCCCGTAAATTAGGAGAAGTGGTTCAATTGTTCACACCTTTTTTGTTTCCGCGCTCGTAATTTCTGATAGAAATAAATAAAAAAAATTTTAATTACCAAAACTATGAGGCGCAATATTAATTTTATAATATACATATTGTAGTACAGGATTTCTCTCCTACACTGCAAAAGAAGCTGTTGTTTTTACAGTGCAATTTGGCAGTAAATGTTCTAGTTTAAGGCTAAAAGCACAGTAATAAACTGTAAAACTAGATATTTTACAGTTTATTACTGTAAAACTATAAATTTTATAATTTATTACTGTAAAATTAGTATTTTACCATAAAATTAGCTGTAATATACTGTAAAAACAATAATATAATACTGGCAGCAGAGGTTCCAGTTTAAAACTGTAAAATGCATTGCAATAAACTGTGAAACTAGCAATTTCACAGTTTATTCCTGTAAACCAGCAATTTCAGTTTATTACTGCAAAATTACTGTAAATTATCTGTATTGTTCTGTAAAAACAACTTCCATTTTTACAGTGTGTATTTTCTGAAAGTAAAATTTTATTAAGCACGTCTATGTTAAATAATTAGTAATCAAAAACGAAATTTTACACTCTGTTTAGACCTTTCATGAGCTAAACGTACTATACCGTATTGTTTCTTGCTTTAAATATTATATTTATTTGTATTTTATATTTATTATTTGTCTGAATTACACATTTCATTCTACGGCACTGCACTGCAAAAAATGAACTGAAATTTACAGTATAATAAAAGTACAGTACAATATACAGTATAATAAAGTAAAATAAAATGAATAATCAGAGTACAGTAAAATGGGGCCTAATATCAAAAATTTGAAAAAAAAAAAAGAAAAAAGGAAAAAAATGACGTATCAGGTAAACGTATGACAGATATAAAATACCAAAACACCATCCATCTCATTCAAATCCTTGTAAGTTAGAAACAATTTGCAAGGGAAAAAAATAATAATAGCACAAAATTTAAGTTACTTAATAATGTTTGACTAATTAAAAATTATTAACCCTAAATATATGATGCTATCTTGTGTGTTATATTTTGATTGAAATTAGTTGCTTAATCAAATAATGTTTCGAAAGCTGTAATTGTTAGACGGAACGATTGATAATGACATCAGTATCAAAACTGTTGGATACAGGAAATTTGGTGGAAAACTAATGCATCTTATTGCCAGAAATACTTTCTAAAAAAATTTAGCTCAATTCGTACCAAATTCGTTATTACTTTCTGCTTCCAGATGGTATATCACACACGGTTGAAATTTTGGACACCGCCGGATCGCACCATTTTCCGGCCATGCGGGAGCTCAGCATCCGATCCGGCAGAGGGTTCCTCATCGTGTACTCTGTGGACAGTCTGCAATCCTTTAGGGAAGCAGTTCAGCTTTATGAGCTCATCATCGACATCAGAGGTAACTTTGAGGTTCTCTCGATTAACGGTGGCCTTGAAAAAGAGTTTAGTCACAAAGAAACAAAAAGCGAATTGAAAGTTGTTTTTACTTTAACTAGTTAAAAATCACAGCGTAAACATTTAAAACATTATTCTTCCCATTTTGTTTTTCGAGTAAGTTTCACCTCCATCCATAATAAATTTTCATCAACAAACTAAAAAAAAAAAAAAAATTAGGATACTGTGATTAACTTTTGATTAACTTTTTGTCCTGTGATTAATTCGCTCCAGAATGTGCCAGAAAGTTATTCACTTAGTCACACTTCTGCAAATTCATAGAGGTCATTTCTTTCCCAATAAACCATTTCTTTCTATGTATGTTAGTTCATATTTTTGTCTACAGAATTCACATGATTTACTTTAACTATAAACCTTTCTTCGATAAAGGTCTAAAGTAATAATCTTATATAATAATTTATTTATTTATTTATTTATTTACTAATTTTTTTCTAAAGTGAAGGGTTGAACTTATAAGGGTAAAAAGTTTATAAATGATGAAAAGTGTAACTTAAAAAAATTAAAAAACTACTCTGCTATGTTACTGTTGTTTAAAAAAATAATGTCTCGATAAAGTTTTCCGCAGTGGACCTCTCCTGGGGTGTTAATTCGTAGGGTCTTAGCAACCAACTAAATATGGGGAGATGTAGCACATATAAACTTATTAACAACAGAAAGAAACAATAGTAATAAGCATTGTGTCTGTAATAGTTCTTCAGTATTCTGATTTTTTTTTTGCAAAGCTTTTTTCATTTACATATCCTTCTAGGGGGTCAAGTGCCTGTGGTTTTAGTGGGCAACAAATCCGACTTGGAAATACACAGACAAGTATCCCACGAAACAGCTGCACAGAAGGCGTCGGAAGCTTTGAGCGGATGTCCTTTCTTCGAGGCTTCAGCGAAGTTCGACATCAACGTCAAGGAAGTCTTCCTGGAACTTCTCCAAATTGCTCGCGAGCATGAAGAAGCCCAAGAAGCCATGCTGGAAGAGCAAGATCTCTTCCGGAGAAAGAGTCGCATGTCCAAAAGATTGAGTCGCAAACTCAGTTGTTTCAACAACATGGCTTTTGCCCTGAAGAAATCGTCACCAAACAGGTCGATGGCCGATGTTAATGAAATACAGGATGTACGCAAAGAAAGTGAAAAACAAATTAAATGCACAAGAAATTTCAAAGAAAATCAGAAATGTGTTCTTATTTAAATGCAGACATTAACAATGGGAAGCTGGTTTAAATTTGATGTTCGGACTTCTTTGGCTATCAAGTTAAAAACATGATGTGAAACATAATACGTTTGACTTAAATGTGTGAACTTCCCACGAAAAATAATGATTAAGATGAAGATTATTATCTATTACTAGGCAACTAAAGTTCTTAGAGAACTATAAATAAACTTCGAAGGGGATATATAGGATGTTTATAAAGTCTTGCAATAATGAAGAAAATTCAGTTTAAATAACCTACTGTTGATGCAAACATACTTATTTTTTAATTTTCATCCTTATCTGATTTTTTTCATAACGATAATACATTTTAACATTTGCACCTTTCGTGGTTTTTAGAAAATTTGGATAGTTTTCAATTTCATGCCAGGTACTGGTACATCCAGAATTTACTTTCTGAGGGGGCGAGTCATAACAGTCCAAATTCGGGTGAAAAATGGCATCTTAAGATTGGTAATACGTGCTAAAATCAAAGTTTCTGGAGGGTAGAACCTCAAATACTGGTGCTTCTGGGAGTGCTTCTTTTCATACACCATGCAACAAGTTCATGTCTTCAGTTGGTATTGTACCATTGGAAGAAAAAACTTGATGATATAACAGGGCCGTATTTAAATGGTGGGTTTTTAGGGTTCAAACCCCCTCCGAAATTTTTCAAAACTATTACAAAAATGCTTCTTATAGTTTTTAACTGAAAAAATATTATTGTTATTTTATTTTATTTTTCTTATTTACTTTAAAACTGCATTTGAAAAATGCAATCGTTATTATTGAATAATTGTACAAATTAAGTGCTTATATGCAGTATTTATTTTTATTGCAGTTATTGCAAACATAATTTCTGAAAAATACACTTTTCCCTTTGAATTTTTAATTACAAAAAAAAAAAAAAACCGCCACTATTCTTCAAATTTGTAAGTATCAAACTCTATATTTAACACATCTTATAAATTTTGTAGGATGAAAATTTTTAAAACTACTGCTTCAAATGCGCGTATATGAGTGAACAAATCTATTCAGATTTTTTTTCTTCATTGAAAAGATGAGTCATTTTTTACAACATTTTCCATGTTAATACCCTTTTACCATACATTGTAACAAAAATCAACAGAATATAGAACATGAAATCAAATTTTATTGACTCTATAGATTTCGCGAGAAATAGGTTTGGTAAAACCCTCCCCGAAACTAAGTTCTCGTTACGGCCCTGCGATATAATGATCATGATAATAAAAAAATTATTTAAAAATCCTAAATAATATATTTTCTTTATCGGGAATTTTTTAAACATCCCGTGTTTCGCTTTTGTACTTCAGAAGTCAGCAAAAGTTTTGACATGAAGAAAATACATTGCTATGTTACATGCTCCATGTAAAAATATTTCATATAAGTTATCCATTGCTTATTTAGCACACTATTTTAAACATTATATGTGGTAAATCAGAATAATCTTGTCAGAACTTTCATAGGCTCAGGGCCGTAATTTGGGCGATCAATGGAAGAGGTTTGGTAAATTAGCGAATTTTCATATAGATGGAAGTGGTTTTGGCTGTTTTTAGGTATAATTTACATTGAGTATGTACCCTCCCCCTCTGAAAAAATTTGCAAAGCATTCAGCATAACTTCATATACTACATCAAAAACATTAAAATGCAATCATAAATTAAGAATAATTTGCATTATGCCAGCCTTTTCTGGATGTCATTGCAGCAATCTATAACTAAGAACGAAACTTTAATTTTAAACTAAGAATCAAGACCTAATAGCAGAACTCCTGCTTCCAAAATTTTTAAACTATAGCAGTGTCCCGAAAATCTCCTAACAGTGGAACATTGAAGGACAAAAGGTAAAAATGAAAATTAATTGAAAAGTGTGTGGTTAAGACATCGACAATTGTAACAGACGCAAAATTTTAAAATGTTTATTATCTCTTTTTTTTATTAATACCCATTGCTTTCATTTGGTACAGCATATTAAATTTAGCTTCAAACAGATGAAAACCTAAATATATGATATAAAGTCAAATGTTATCTTTAAAGGTTAAGAAATAATTTTTGATAGAAAAATTATTTCACACCTATATTGCAAGTACAATGAAAAAAAAAATTTAGCAGAACTTTTTCTGAGAACAACATACATTTCAAAGCTCTTTTTTTTTCTATTTTAGTATATAATTTCTCATAATATGTAAATAAATTTTCTGCCAGCTTCCTATTGAAAATAAAAATGTTTACACTAAGAAGGAGAAGTAATGTATATAACTGATTTTAAGGTAGTAAAATAAGATTGATATATTTTTAAAAATGCTTGAATATACTTTTGTTAGGAAATGAAATTTTAATCTTAGGCTTAATAATGTAATCTACAGAACATAAATGAAGTTATATTTTTATTATCAAAATGCTTACGAAAAATACTGCATTTTTTGGGAAAAAATATTATAGGAGAAGAAATTAGTAATTAGCATTACAATCAGATGACAGTTAAAATTAGCTAACTAAGCTAAATGCGTAGGAAGAGAAAGAATTTTTTACCTAATAAAACGATTTTTTAGCAAATGAAAAATATAATCATCTCACAACACATGCTAAAATATTTGAACATTTTATAATGTTTTTAACGTAATTAAATCCATCGAAATTAGGTAAATTCAAAAGTATTTTAACTTGAAATACAAAATAATGTATTTATTTTTATTTTTATTTTGTTTGAAAATTAATTTAAACGAACTGGAACAAAACGAAAATATTAGTTTATTGATACTTTGCATAAACCTAAAGCAATATAGATCCTACACATTCTCAACACATGGAAACCGTTTAAACTTACTTTTACCTCAAATATTTTTCGCAAAAAAATTGCGAAATTTCTTCTAAATTACTCGCTGAGATTTTTCTCTGACTATCTACACAAACAAAGTTAGTCAAACGTTTGTTACTCACTGTACTGTGTTCTTTAGCTTTTGCTCAAATGTGGAAATAAGAAAGTTATTGATTACTTATTCACTCTGTGGTTTTGACAGCAGCTATAGGGCATGTTGCATGCATTTAAATACAAAACTGCATAACAAAAAATAGAGTTAATGACTACATTTTTGTTATTATCATTATTTGATCAACTCACATGCCATGAATAAATTGAAAACCACTTCTTGATTATTCTTGTGTTTTTGAATCAATGCCGCGTATCACACGCTGTACAATTTCGAGTTGTTTAAAAGAGCACGTATTATTTATAAAAAAAGATTTACAAAAATGGTCTGAGCTTTAATTTTTTTATTTGAACTTGAAGCACAAGTATTAACGTACTTTAGAAAGCAGAAATTTAATGCATTTTTCGTTTAAGAAGTACAAAACGTATATCAGTGAAAATGTTTATGATAAAATTGTTAGACTTTTTTTTAAAGTGTGAACTTTGTTATGTGAAAATGATTAAATTTGTTAGCAAAAATTGCCTTGAAAAAGTTGTTTTACTCCTTTTTCACTACATCTCTAATTTATGATCATCATCTCTATTTCCTATAAGACAATAAGCAATCTTTTTTATTTTTAATGCTCAAACAAAACTGATACAAATTATAAAATATTTGTTTCGCATTTCACCTGTTGGGCACAGTTGTAAAAATAATGTGTACTGAACTGCATTAGGTGTTTCCTTGAAGCCGCACTTTCCTCCAAATTACGTTTTTTGAAACGCTGTATAAGTATCTTAATGTCACCTTGTCATCCATAATATAGTAGAAATGATATATATAGTATATATCCCTCTGGTAAAAAATGTTTACTGTTAATAGTATTTCTATTATTATTTGTTATTTTGTAAATACCCAAACTGTGTCAAATTTCAAACTGTAATAAACTCATAGTTTAAAAAAAAAAGTGAACAAATTTATTTATATAAACGGTAATGTCCGACCTATAGTTATCATACAACAAACGTCCTTCGAATGCATTTCTTCTTATTAAAAATTGTTTATAGCTTAGTATTCTAACAACTGTTAGGAATTCATTAACGCAAATAACTAACTAGCAAAAATTATAACAAAAAGGAAAAAAAAACTAAATGATGAGGAGTGAAATTATAATGTAAATGTGTCGTTTTGTTCAGAAAAATAATTTTGTTTTGTGAAGCATTATTTTGTCATTTATTATTGTTCGTAATTTTTTTATATATAGGAAAAGGAATACACTAAGCATATTTATTAACAATTTCCTTACCTTAAGCAAACAGATATTTAGCTTTGCTTTAATATATATTTGTCAGAGACGAACTCTTAAAGAAACTTCCTTTTGTACAATTTTCATTGAAGAGTAGTTCTGAATCAACCGAATCGGAATAACTTTTACTGGAAAATGGCTCCCAAAACTACCTTCCACGTATTCAGAATGACGTAGTAAAGTCATCATCCAGATGAACTTTCTCGGTTGTCAAGCAAAAGTGATAGTTACTTCAAAATGAAAGAAACTTATCTCCGTTTAAAAAAAGTCACAAAGTAATCTTTTAATCTTCTTCGTGTAATCTGGACGCACTAATTCGGTCCCTGGACTAACTATACAGGGGAGAAAATAAAAAACGAACGGAAAGGTTTAAGATGTTGCAAAAATCTAAAAGGTATGACATTTCTTCGATGAGATCTTCTCACAGGTACAATTTTATTTGAATTTGGAATCAGAATGAAATTATTTTAAATTTTTGAATGGACAATGTGTAATCAAGCAATGATAGAAATTTGTGCCAAATTTTATTGCATTTTGTCAAGTCGTGTGCTTTGTATGGAAAACACACGCACACACATACAACGTGCTCCGTTCTGTACAAAGAGATACGTATGGGTCATTCCATTTTAAATCAACAAATTTTCAAAAAAGTTGTTGCATCACCATTTTTGATTTTGATGAAAATTTGCATGTGTATTCCTTTTACTTCCCAGAACTCAAAATAGTGTTCATTTTATTTTTAAAAAAATTACCCTTTGATGTATAGGTCCTTTTTGTTGTTGGCAACAGCGAAAATCGGGCGTTTTGATGCTTTGTCTTATGAACTATAACTTTTTTTCTATCAAAGATTTTGAGCTCAACTATAGCTCATTGGAAAGCTAAGAAAAAGATCTTTTTATATATGCTATCAATAACTTTCATATTTAAAAAAAATACTTATTTTTTCAAGGTCAAAGTTCACGACGAAAATGACATTTTTTACTACTTTCGAACATTAAAAAACCCATGAAGGGTTCAAAGTAACAAGCAGATTTTTTCATCATATATTCATAGTCATGGTTACTTACTGCATAAAAAAAATTGGCTTGTTATTCCACCCCCTTTATGAGATATGCCCCCCCAAAGTTGTAAATATTTTAAAAAATCCCATTTTCAACGCTAAAAAAATGCATGTGGGGGGCAAGATAAAAAATTTTTTATATGTGGTATTTTAAGTACTTTTTACCAGCTTTCTAATAAAACAAATGTTGCTTTGTTATTCAGAGGCGTTTGGCAGATATAAGGGACTGAACTTTCAAAAAATTGCATAAAAACAACACGATTATTTTCATTTTTTTAAATCTTTTTTTTTATTTAAATGTAATTATATACCTTATTCTTTGCCTTAAATGCTAAAAAAAGGCTAAGAAGAGCAATGAAGAAACATATTTAAAGTGTAATAAGATAATTTAATATTTTTAACACCTGGGAATATAGAATACCACTAAACTTTTCTGATTTTTAAACATCTGATTGCTACCTACAACAGGACTGAGCATTTCTCAACTTGTCCAGGTTTGTTCATACCATGTGGTC
>JAXGGA010015174.1:0-29913 GCA_038373865.1 Uloborus plumipes
TTTTTCTTATTGGACAAAGCTCATGAGCTAATAGGAAAGAGTAACAAACAGAACAAACTGAAACACTACCAAACATCAGTAGAGACTAAGGCTTTGAAATGGAGTTAGACGGGATGATAAAAAAATAAAAGTTTGGAGCGGGAAGGCAGGAAAAGGGGAGGAGCAATCTGTACAGAAGTTAAACAACATGAGAGGTTATGATCAAAAAAGCAGTGTTTGTTAATATATGTATATAGATATATCTTGCTGCATACTTTCCTTTACAACAAAATGAAAAAGAACACAAACAATTAAAAAAATTAAATAACAGCTGCACACTAGATAATGTGGGAAGATAGTTATGGGACACAGACATATGATCTGATATTTTGATTTATTTTCAGTTTTGTGCGAAAAGAATAGAAAAAACAATGAGAACAAGAAGAAACAGTGCTATTTTGCTGTTTGCTATGATCTTGGGGCGACCCATTTATTTCATCCCTTCAAAATTGAAGATTGGTGCTAGGGTACGAGATGAAATGAATCATAAAGTTAAATTTCAGATATTGAATGGAAGTACACTTTGAAGTTCGGATCGAAAAGAAACACTTCGTCTGAAAAACAATATATATACCTAGGGTGAAAATAATCCTCAATTCAATCCCGAGGTTGAACGTCATATTAGTATAGTGTGAATGGTATATTTGGGTGGGGAGGGGGATACTTCGTCTAGTTATAAGGGAACCCATTTACCAACTTTAAATAAGTTTACTATTCATTTTGTATCGAAGAGTTTTTTTAAAAACATTTTGAACAGTTTTGGAAAAAGAAAGAGTGGTTGAGCAGGGGAGGGAGGGGGGAATGAACCTGACAAATCTATAAGCTCATAACAGCTCAGTTTAAACATATTCATGATTATTTACTACTTTTTAGACCATCACAAGCCAAACAACTTAATATTTAAATAAATAGAATCTAAAAAAATATCATTTTTTTCCTATACAGTTTTATTCAAAAATTCAAAAAAATATGATCCCATTGAGATCCCAATCTAAAAATTTGTACAAACATCGATAAAATACACAAAAATTTTTGAGAATTTTTTCAAAAAAATTAATTTCATGTTTTTCGAGAAATTTAAATTTGAAATTTAAATTTCATTTTTTGAAAAAGAAAATTTTTATCAAATAAGTCATGTTGCATATCAGATTAAGCGGCAACTAACGTACTTTAAAATGCCATTTACCAAATCGTTCTATCTATATTTGGTGCCGAGTTATGGTCCCTTTTATGTTCCCTTATCCATGGAAAAACGAGGGTTTTTCCAAAGTTCAAAGTCTCATAAATAAAAAAATAATAGAGATAAAAATCTAAAAATTGAGATTTTTGATTACCTCAAGGGGTACAATTGATGAGCCAAATTTGAAAGAAATACAAAAATGTAAGGTAAAAAACGTTGGATCACTTGACATTAGGGGTGCGACATCGAAGGCAAAACATCGATGTTTCAAGACATCGATGTTTCGAAATTAAGACATCGATGGTATTGATACATCGACCAAAAAACATCGATGTTCTCAAACATCGATGTTTCAAAACATCGATCTTTTTTTATGAAAATTACTTACGCATTTAAATGTACAGTAATACAGTAACTCCCCAATACATTGCGCCTCTTTATATCACTCAATTAGATTTATCTTTTGTCTCCTGAAAAATATCAACCGTATGATATCGATGTCAATTACAGAAAACTTTTTTAGTGAGATAGATACTGCAACTGTTGATTAACTGTATAACTTTTATTCATCGCATATTTTAAGGATTTTTTTTTTTTTTTTTGAAATTTAAAACACCGTTATCGAAAAAAATTCTGTATCAAAACAAAAACAACAATATTTAAAAATCGTTGACCGGTCGTAATTTAGTAATCATCGGTAGTAATTAAAAAAAAACTATTTCAATACTATAGATATTGCAACTGTTAACGATTAATCTTTTTTATTGCATATTTTTATTGCTTTTTGCTGAAATGTAAAACAGACATCGAAAGAAAGAAAAACATCGAACTATAGAAACAGTGACCATTAAAAGACATCGACCTTAAAACATCGATGGTAACTATCAAAAACGTCTTCTAACGATATTGATAGTGTAACGGCTGATTAACGACATAACTTTTGGCCGCATATCTATTTTTTCGGCTGAAATATAAAACATTCACATAAAGAATAATAATGAAATAAATAAATTAAAAAAAAAATGGCGAAAGCAAATTAGAAATGTTTTAGAAACAGAGAGCAAAACATCGATAATAATCATAGAAAATGTTTTCTAATGAGATATATACTGAAACTTCTGATTAAGGATGAAAACTTATTAATACATCTGTATATCGCATATTTTTATCAAGCTTTTTTTGCTGGATTATAAAACATCGACATCGAAAGAAACATCGAACCCAAAACATCGATGTTGGGAAAATATCGACCCTCAAACATCGATGGTAAAAACATCGATGTTTTAGCGAAAACATCGATGTTTCCAAAACATCGACATCGATGTCGCAGCCCTACTTGACATGGAATGAATGACCCGTAGTGCCTTATTTCTTCAGGGGAGTGACTATATTAGGGTGGGGCGAAAAATAAAAAGTTTTTCAGATCAACTTCTAATAGTTGCCAAAAGTTGTCTTTGGTGATAGTTAGCTTTTGTGCAAAATTTGAGAAAAATAGGTTAATATCTTCAGGGGGCGCTGCGATCGCAAAGTTTTACCATAGCTTTTTTATGGATTTTATGGTTAAAATATCAAAAATAATGCCTTTAGCTAGTCTATTTGCGTTTTTTTTTACTCAAAAGATGTTTTCATGCATTCAAAGCATATTAAATAATTCACAAAAAAATATTTTATATGATGTATTTATATTTCAAGCATTTAAAAAGAAACAAAAACGTAAAAAAAGTGATTTTTTTGAAATATAAATCTATCATATAAAAAATTGTTTGTGAGTCATTTCAATGCTTTTAATGCATGAAAACAGCTTTTGAGTAAAAAAAAAACGCAAAGAGACTAGCTAAAGGCATTCTTTTTGATATTTTAACCATAAAATCCATAACAAAGCTATGGTAAAACTTTGCGATCGCAGCGCCCCCTGAAGATATTAACCG
This sequence comes from Uloborus plumipes, assembly GCA_038373865.1. Taxonomy (NCBI): domain Eukaryota; kingdom Metazoa; phylum Arthropoda; class Arachnida; order Araneae; family Uloboridae; genus Uloborus; species Uloborus plumipes. Next base: position 3,148 of record JAXGGA010015174.1, read on the forward strand.
ATTTTTCTCAAATTTTGCACAAAAGCTAACTATCACCAAAGACAACTTTTGGCAACTATTAGAAGTTGACCCTAGTGACTATGCTTGGCAAAGAGGTACTAGCTCCAGATTTTGACACACCAGTAAAATAATTTTCTGTGTTATTTTCTTTTGCTTGTGCACTGAGCAATCAGTGACATTTGATGGGAGGAAATCAAAATCTTCGAAAACTATTTTCATTCAATGGATGTAAACCATCCAAGGACTGCAGTCCTTGGAAGGAATAACCGAGTTGGCGGTGTATTGCACATATAAATGTAATTAAGAATTCATCATTAGCTTTACCATAAATCATAAATATGTAGTTGCACAAAAATTGCATATTAAGTTTATAAGTTAAGATAATTTTTTTAAATTTTGGAATGAAACATTTCACTTGAATTTTAAAAGGCATTTCAACAAACTAGAGAACATGAAATTTTAGGAGTTGTAATATAGCTATGCACTGCAGAAGTGTGTACCTTGGACCTGTCCAAGGTACACCACTTGGTTATAAAAAACAAAGAAGTTGATCAATATGTTACAGTTCAGATTAACTTTGTTTCAAGCACATGGTTTTATAGCTAGAACATGTGTGTATACTGTATGATCCTCATTTCAAAATAAACACATGTTTCAGAATAAAAATACATAAAAGTATCTGGAAAAACTTACTTTTGAATGTTGGATTTCTTTTTTTAATAATACTTCAATCAGATGAGCTTTCAACAAAACAGAAAGGTATGCACTGAGACCTCTAGAGGCAAATACTTAAACTTTACATGTTGCTATTGAACTATTTTAATAAGCAGAGCTATAATCAGCCTAGGTCCAAGCTACACATATATCCGAGGTACACCACTTACCCCTACATTTTTCAAGAAATTATTTTTTTTCTACACTGGAATCTGGGGGAATAAAAATCATTAAAATTAAGAATTTGAAAGAAAATAAATTTAAAATTCGTAAAATTGACAATGAATGACAAAATAAGTTCTAAGGTTCACACAAGGTGCAAGGAGGAAGCTCCTGAACTTTAATTTGTTACTTTCTTAACTTGGGATTAATTGTCTGAACTCTGAACAACCAGTTTCGTACATGTTTACAATTTCGGTTTTCGCTGCCCTTTTATTACTAGTTTTCTCTTCTAAACACCCATCGCCCCCTAAGAGATTGTCGCCCCTTTGAAGAGTCAAATAGCCCCCCAGGTTGAGAACCGCTGGTCTACACGAACGATTCACGAGTTTGGTTGGCTGTGCTATAATAGTCCAACAAGTTGCCACATTTAGCTAATACCTGTCAATGTGGCTATTTTTGATAACACTTGACTGGAAGCATTTGAGGTAAAAACTTTGCAGGCCTTATTTTCAATACAGCATTATGTAATTTTCAGGTCCCAAAACCACCTGAGGCAAAAAGTTGATTTGCGTCATTAGAGCATGAGCATTCTTGTTCTTATGCCAAACACATAACAGAGGGCCCTGCTCCACATCAGCAGAAAACGCGACCGAAACCGAAAATCCGGGTACTTTCCATAGGAATATCATTTAATCCGTTTTACGTTTCTGCTTTATGTCAATGTGGAGCAGGGCCCTGACTCTGTTTCAGCATCGAATTGTTGTTGCAAACGAAGCGTTAAATAGCGAAGTGATCACAGATTAATGATGTAACTTCAACTGGCAGTGAAGTAAACTACGATTCGCCACAAAGAAAACAAAACTAATAAAAAAAGGAACACATAAAGAGCCTGTTTGAAACTAGGACAACTAGGTGCTACACAAAGCCTCAGCCTTCTGCGCTACGGCTCCACACAGTTTTTGATTCATGCCTGATAGGTACATGAACAAATATTGACATCAAGACGAAACTCGTTCTAACTCACTATCACTAGGAATAATGAAAATGGAGATTTCGGTGGCCCATACGTTTGTACGAACATATGCACATACCAATGTGCAAAAAAAAAAAAAAAAAAATTAAAAATTCATTCAAAGACAAGTAATTGGGAAGGGAAATTTAAGCTGAAATTAAACTGAAACATTTTTTGTGAGTCTATTTCTTTCACTTAGAATAAGGTAAATCGGGGGAAGATGCCACAGCTAAGGAAATTTTGATGATTGCAGTGGAAATTGCAATAACAAATCCATGCAAACAAATACACTTTATTTTTCAATAATTTTATTAATCATAAATACCAATGAATACTCTTCAGAGCATAAAATTAAGTCAGAATTTAATTTTTAAGAAAGTCATTTATTTGTGGCATCTTCCCCATGTATACGGGGAAGATGCCACTTGTTATGGGGGAAGATGACATAACACCCCAATAAATAAAAAATTAAAACAAACATTACAAACTTAAATGTGAACATAATAACAAAGGAAAGCAAATTGAATTTAGTCATATTTGGTTTAAAAAAATAATAGCTGCACAAATTCGAATGATAGCCTACACAAAATTTCACTCAATGCAAATGATTATCATTGCAATCTTCGTGCAACCATTTGTTGTATTTGATGCACTGAATCCAATCACACTTGGGACCTTTTTTAGCATAAAAGTATCCTTTGCATGTAGCACAAAAAATCGTCGCTATTATCATCGTCCAACTGTCACATACTCGGATGTAGAGGAATTTTTCCACTTAAGGATGACTAGCTGACATGTCTCTATTTCTTCTGTATTTTCGAAGGTTTCTTGTTATGTGTTTTGCCCTTACTCACCTTTTCTAGCTTTACCTTGGGCCTTTCCCCGTATAGTTCTCTCTTCTCGGAATTAGTTAAGACTTTTTTTTTTTTTGGTCGTGATACGTTTTATGCGTCACTTTAAAGTTCTATATGGAATTCCATAAATCTTTGCTGCACCCCTGCACCCACACAGTTTGTGGTGCGTTCTTTATAACTTCTACAGCTGTCAGCGAATTTGATTGGGATCGAGAAGCGAGTTAAGCTTTTCTTTTGTTGTTTCGAGGCATTGTCTTCTAAATGGTTATGAAATGAATGAAATAGGAGATTTTTTTGAAAGTTATAATGCCTTACACGAAAGCATAAGAAAACATGCAAGTCATTTCTTTTCTATTTTACGCGATACTATTCAGTGTTAAAAAACAAAAAATTAATAAGATTAAGTTCATTTCACCTATTCCTGAATCATACGGCGTCTTCCCCAAAGTGTATGGGGAAGATGCCACACAAGCTTATTTCCTTATTTCTACAGTGTTATGGTACTCTTCTGCATGCATCGTGTATGTAACATAATGCATAACTCACTGATATTGCTAATATCTTAATCAAAATAGCAAATACGTTTATGTGCTCTAAGTATGAGGAACAGAATATTACAAAAGTCGTACTCACCACGTTAAATGCTCACGAGATAAAAAAAATAACGCCGATTAAAGACGATGAATTCAAACAAATGGCCATGCCACATCCTATGTTGGACCTGACACTTCATACAAGTGGCTCAGTATTACAATCTGACGATGCATAAACGACATATGATTAAACTTGCGTCTTCCCCCGACTTACCTTATTCTTCCTTTACTTTGCACAAGGAAATATTGAGGTTAGGTAGAAAAAAAAATTAAGTAAAACAAAATGTCAAAACAACAAATTTATTCCATGAGATGCTACATGTAAATATATGGAATTTATTACATACAAAATGGAAACTCTTATTTGCTTGGCTATTTCTTCAATGTCATGGAATTTTGTAGTAGACATTGTGCAGGAGATATTTCATACAGCTATTTAAAACTGTAATTAAGCCACATGTTCATTAAGGAAACAGCAAATGCTCGATTGTAGGACAAGAGGAATGAAACTTGGAGCATTATCTTGTATTTTGTAACACCTTAAGCCTATAACAATAATTGCACATATTTGGGCTACATTAACAAACTAAGTCATGAATTAAAAAAAAAACAAAAAACAAAATGCACATTTACCTACTAAATTCCAACAAGCTTCTTAATTTTAAATTAATGAAATAAAAAGTACACATGAAAGTAGATATTTAATATACAGTGTGTCTTTTAATTAACCCACAACTTCAAAATTAAATAACATAAGACTTGTTGCAGACAGCACAACAATTCTTTTTCATTGTAAAGGTAATTAATCCACAATTTGTTTTGAATCCATGCTTATCAATACCCGAACGACCGTCCCGGTGCATAACATTTGGCCACCTTATTCATCGGATATGAATCTATGCAATTTCTATTCTTGGGGTACCATAAACTTGGTGTACTAAAGCAGACAAACGTCAATAGCCACAAGGAGTCTATTACTGACTCCTTTCCAAGCATTAAAAGAGAAACACTTGAACAAGTAACTGATTTTTTTTAAATTAATTATTAATTATAGCTTTGTAACTAGGTTGCTCAATTGTATCACCTCGGGAAGGTTCTCACTTTGAAAACATTGTGTATTAATAACTTTTCAACATTCTTTTCAATAAAAAAAAATTGCTGCATTATCTGTAACCATTCTTGTGTTATTAAGTTTTAAAGTTGCAGGTTAATTGAAAGACACACTGGACACAAGTTAAAAAGCAACAAGCTCCACAGATGAGTTTTTTACTGATAAAAATAGCATTTTTTACCATCAATGTGTTTCAACCTCAATAAATTAAGGCTTTTTAGTAGATATTAGGAAAAATGACTAGTTTACTTGTTAGATTTAGATTTACATATATGTATGAACTTATATTTTTTAAACATTTGATACTGTGAAAAAATGCCCAATTCCTTTTTTATCAATAGTTGTATCATATTTTAATGACATATTTTCAACTTAAGAACAATATATTTCCCATTAAGAGCTTCCCCAGCTAGTACAATCTTATCTTCCCAATTTTAAACAAACGTTATTACTTTCAGTAAAAGCTATACAAAATTACATTAAAACAAGCTGCTAAAAATCAATCACACATTTCCATTTAAAAAGTTTTAAAATTTACTGTTAATAACCTTCTTAAAAATGCAATGTATCAAGAAATATGTATATTCATAATTGATTCATAAAATGTTTAAAAAGTGAAGATTCAATAATATTCTTTCTCCAAAAGAGTAGTATTCCTTTTTTTTTTTGGGAGGGGGGGTCTATATTTTAAAATAATTACAGAAAACGCACACAATTTTCCTTTACATACTCAATTTAACATTAATCATCGTACTTTGAATTCATTCAACATGATAGGTATAAGTTCTTGATGTAAAAATCATTAACCTAAAATGTTTATTTCCAATAACCAATTGCCCAAATAAATGAAAAATTCTCTAAATAACCTTAGTCCAAGCTAGAAAATGCTGAACATGCAATTGTTAAAATATGACTAAAAATTTTTAGTCTAAAAACTAAATAGAGAAAAATACACAAGTAGAAGTCAAGAACTTATAACTTTACCAATAGTTGTACTGATTTTGTTTTTGATGCAATCATGATAAAGCACATTAAGTATAATACTTAAACTACTGTGTAAAACATTTCATATCATGTCATTGGCTGTAAATTTTGAATCATCTGTTGAAGCTTAAATAAACAGAACTAAACCAGAAAATAAATTTTGCGTAAAATTCACATAAATTAAGTGTTTTCTAACAACATAATAACAGTACAAAAACTAAAATAAAAGTACAGAGAGCATCCTGTTATGACTTTCACCAGAGTAAAACATGGTTAATCAACTATATGGTTCTTGTAAAACAAGAAGAGTCCTCTGGAGAAAAAAAGGATTTTTGTACTAATTTACTAAACATTTTGTGCAGCTGTGAAAAGTTAAAGGCTTAACTCTTGTACAAACCTTTGAAGAAATTTAAAAGTAACTATAGAAATTAGTACACAAATAAATAATTAATAATGATAATAAGTAAAATGTAGTTTAATTATGTTTAACTTTTTATTGTTCATTCTTTCACTTTTCATTCTCCTTATTCCCTTCTCCCTTCAGTTAATTACATGCATTTTTAAAATAAAATAATTATTTATTATAACTGTAAGTAATAAAGTGCACAAAAAAGAAACCAAAAGCAGCATAACGTAGTTAAGACATTTTACTATTAAAAGTTTAAGTTATTTTAGTTGAAAAATTAACATATCTTACTGAAGGAAAAAATAAATTTATCATTACTTGCTGATATTCGGGACATAGTATTACCCTCGAATTTTATTTCAAATTATTTATTGGAGAACCTGAGGAAGGAGGATTTTTGAACACATAAATATAAAACTTTTTTTATGATGTACAATATTTAAAACAAAATTATTATGGTAAAGGCATGGTTTAAGTAATACTGTAGAAAAGCATTTGGGGATATCAGCGTCATACTGTGCTTTAAAAAATAAATCTCAATATGTCAAAGAACAATGAGGTCAACTTTTACTCAGTCATGCAAATATTTGTCAAATTGAAGATATTTCCTAGGTATAGTAAATTTGCATGAAATCAAACAAGATAAACAAGGCACTAGGCAACAAACAAGGCTGCAGTGAAAAAATGCATATACCTGCGCCTGTAGCTACAGAAATTTTTTGGCGGTCAGCGACACATATTAAAAGTCCAAAAATCTTCGAGATAAAACAACATTAGATTTATCATAAAATTTGAACTATTACTGACAGATTCTTTAAAAAATAAGATGCTAAACTTAAGAACTTAAAATACATCCTTCATGTGAATTATATCCCAGAAAATTCGTACAAACCATCTTTTGCTGAATTTGTGATTTTGTTTCCTTAAAAAGTTTAGGTTTTTTACTCTTTTGACTAAGAAAAATCTGCAAATTTCATCAAGAATTTGTGACGTAAGTCGCAGCCTTATGTTGTTTCTGCTATTTGGGATTCTGTCTTGGTGTTATATGGGAACAAAGGGCCCTAGAGAGTGATGTCTTGGTGTTACATGGATTGTGTTAGAGCTACAAGGGTGGTTAGAGAGAGCAACATAGCTACAGAGATAAAATAAGGAACAGCTACACAGTAAAAATAAAACCAAAGTGGAGACCGAGTACCTAAGAATTTTTAACCTATAAATGTTGGCACTCGGAAGAGTACTCTTAATTTCAATTTACACAGAAAGTGCGAGTGGTTTGTAATTGTGAAATAAATGTTCATGATTTTCATTACAATTTGTGTTTTATATGTTTACTACATGCCACTAGCTTTAAGCCTTAACTGTTAAACAAATAACACTTTCTATTCGTCTGTTTTATACCTCAAAAAAATTCTTGGTTAAACTGGATAAGTGATTTATTTTGTTTAGAAAAAATAAAATTAATAAGTCAATAAACTAGAGTTTCAATTAAAATATTACTTCTAATTCTTTAGCATTATGCTATATGTAACAGAGTATCCTATGGCACTTTTTAGGATGATATTTTCATTCATAAGACCATAAAATAATGTCTTTTAAGTAAAATTCAAGTTTTTTTTCTGGAATGTCACATATAAAACACAATGAAACAAAAAATTCAGAGGGAAAAAAAACTGGATTAATTGGATAAAATTAGAGAATTATACATCAATTCAAAATGCATTCATTTAGCCAAAAAAGAACTAATAAAACCATAAAAACCACTTAGTGTACTTAATTGTCTGTCAGATTACTCTCTAAGCGTGACTTATTTTGAATTTTATTTGTTTCTTTAAAGCACAATAGTAAACCTTATTTAGCACTGCAAATTCAAGTTAATTTTTATATTTAATTTTACGATTCAGGAAGTGAGAAGCAAAGGGATGTAAGAGGAAATTTTAAAGTTTGAGTAAAACTGTTTAAACATTGGATCTTCAGGAGGCTTTTGACAGACGAGAGATTCTCCTACCATTGGTACTGGTATTTTCTAAATTTTCAATTTTGTCACTTACATCCCTTTGCTTTGCAGTGCCTTCCTTAGCTCTAGTTGAATCAGCAAACAAGTGAAGAAAATAGGAAATAGTTTACAAACATATTTTAGCAATCCTTGTTAGTTAAATGAAAAATGATCAAATAGGCTTTGTGCTGAACTATATTTGAAGTTAAAAATCAACGTAAATAAAGCACTTTCTACCTTATTTGTGCTTTATTTACGTTGATTTTTAACTTCAAATATAATCCTTGTTAGTGTCATTCTTTAAAAATAAGCAGGATTATTTTCAGAAAGTTGTGTTCATTTTACTATATAAAGTTTTCCCCATCCCCACACAATACACAATATAACCTCACATAGCAGACTTAGAATGTAATGATAATGCCATATTGGAAACACATAAACATTGTATATCATAAACAGGAGAAGTTAAAGGCAGGTACTAGATAAAATAAAAGCATTTCCATATGCTTTTAAGTCAACAAAATATTTTCAGTTGTCTTTTTTCTTAAGTTTAGTAATGACTTTTCTTAAGTTTAGTAATAAATAGTTATGACGTTTCCCCTCATTCCTTTTTCAAGTTTTGGAGGAATGAAAAGAATACTATACGGAAAGCAATGAAAACCACCTGCACAGAGTACAGGACAGTCCAAGAAGAAGACAGCCCCCAAAGAGAAGATTTTCTGGCGCCCCTTTACCCATACACATAATGAAGGAAATATAATGAAAAAATATGAGCAATTTTCTAGAACATCATAAATTTCAGATAACATAATTGAGTATGTAATCTTAAAGCTATGTGCATCATAAAATGCAGAAATTTAATTTGATGAAACCATTTTTGAAAAAGAAAAACATTAAAGAAATAATGATAAATCATTTGTAATCAGCAAAAGCTTAGTTTACGGCGCCCTCTCATATCATAGCACTCGGGCAATTATCCCACTCGCCCTCCTCCTCCGACAGCCCTGACAGAGTGTAATAAAATGCACAAAAATATTTCAAAACTTAGTACAGCAGCTGAGAACTGTGAAGCATAAACTTTGGCCGAATCCATTGTAGCACCTCTAAATCCAAACAAATAAAACATTATATTGATTACAGACAATCTTCGTTAATATACATAAAATACCAACACAAAACAAAAGCATAACTTTTTGAAATTCGTATAAAAGTAAATGAACAGCTCTTAATATACATTAAACAGGAGAATTTGACTTAACTCCTGCATATACATAGAAAAACAAAAGCAAAACAAATGATCCCTGTTGTTTTTTTCCTTACAATTCAGATTTCTTTTCATTTTGGCTCTAGTCAGATCAGCAACTTTTACAATCGAGTTTTCTTTCTAGGAGTTTGTTCTTGAGCACCACTAGGACCAGCTGAATCAGACTCTCTTTTACTTTGAGCTCGCTATAGTGAAAAATAATAAAGAAACAGAGGTCAGTTTTCAACATTAATGTTTCTAATTCAAAGAAATATTATCGTAAGAGTAAATTTATAGTTTAGTTCAGTGGGGGGGGGGGGGACCTTTTTGGAAAACATGAGTTACATCGAAAAAAATGTACTCTATAAAATTCTATCAGTGGTCACCACTTATATAAATCACATTTGTTCTAAACAGTTTTGATCCAACAAAAGGGTTAATTCAATAAAGCTGGATTTTGTTCTGTTTTTAATTATTTGATTCATTAGATTCAATTAATCAGCATTCACTTATTAAAGTTTTGTTTCGGTGACATCTTCCAGTTAAAATAAGCAGAAACTTTAAAATTTCAAAGGCAATCTCAATTTGTATACAAATGTGATGCGTCAGAAAAGAAAAGGTCAATTGAAAATTACGTAAACAAGGAAGATAACAAGGGCAACTAAAAAACTCACTATGAGTACTTTTAATAACTTTGCTAATGCAGAGGAAATTTAAAAAACAGCTCAACTGTGATAAATTGGAGACATTGTAGCTAAAATAAATAGGTCGTGAAGAAGATGAGGAAGGTATGACAGAAGTTCCTCTAGCCCACACAAGAGTATTGGAAACATTAAAACCTCTGCAGAACTGCTTTCACAAATGATGGCACACATTGAAAGGGGAGGAGAGTTTGCAAAATTGTGAGTTTGTGATATGCTCGAGAAGAGATATATAGAGGTTGTGGTTCTTGCACAAAATTGGAAATTTTTTTGAAAGAGTATTCAAGGAATCTTCACGGATAAAATGAGCTTTTTCAAGGAGTAGTCATGATAGTTTAAAAGCATAACCTTTTTAGAATAGAATAAGGGCTGATTTGGTTCCAGTTCATATAAAATTCACAGCATTAGATAAAATCTTTTACACCTTGTTACAAAAGACGCAAAACTAATCTTAAATAGTGGACAATTAAATCAGATTGATAACCACTGACCTAAAACTAAATAACACAAAAAGTATAACACTTTAAAATTTCAAAATTCACTTTAATTTCCTTGTAATGGCATACCGAGGAAGCATAAAATGAAATATTTATTCAATGCTCGCTTGCTTCTTTAATGCAAGCCAGGATGTTCAGGTATTTAATGTCCACAGACGTTTGGCATCTTTAATATATCGGTTTTAATCACAATTCAAGAGAGCCAATATTTTAAGCTGCAGATTTTGTAAATTATCTAGCTGATTGTTGCGTTCAATTTTTTAACAATAACTTTAATGGAGATTATAAAAAACAAATAATAAATAGTTATAAAGAATAAAATAAAACAGTTTAACAAAATTCCACTTTTTTTAAGCATAACACGAATGAACAGCCATGCAACATGCAAGTTCAACTTATTTGTTTGTTAAATTAAGTATTCGTATTTTATTATTTTACTCCCAATAAGTAGTATATCTAAACAATACCTTTCGATCATACTGCTGCTGCAAGTACCTCAATAGGATAGTAGTTTTTTCTGTTGTTATAACTGAAAAAAATTACTACATTTAATTATGTAATAAAAGATAGTTTTTTCTTAAACGCATTTAAATAATGCATTTAAGATGCGTAATGCCACAGGAATGACAACATTAAGAAATGTCATATTCTTGGTATTTTTAGTGCACTAGATTTCATTGACTTAAGCTTCAATTACTATAACTATGTCTTTGTTTTATAAGTCAACAACAACATTTCCCAAATTGTACTCCATACTTCCGTAATTTTTGGTTAATTTGTAAAAAGGTGACTGCAAATAATCTTTAAAAGATACTTGATATCATTTCATGCACACTTATACATCTAAAACCGGTCTCTACATTAGCGTTCTTTATGAACAAATACAGAAAGAGATGAGATGCTAATTCAGGTTTAAGAATAAAATTAAAAATTTTTATAAAATATAAAATACTCTTTTCACATTCACAGGAAAACGCGTGAAATAAATTTTGCCACTTAACTTGTTGACTGTCAACAGCAAGATTGGAGAAATAAAATATAGTAGTTAAAGTATTGAAATGCTATGACTTTTTTTTTTCTTCCTTTCTTTCTTTATGGCTTTTAAATGGTTTATCTGGCTTCAAATTGTGTTAAAAAATTATGTGTGTGGAACGTTTACTTTGCAGTATAATAATGTGGCCAACTAATTTAAATTTGTAAATATAAATATCATATTAAAAAAATAATCTGCATAGTATAATTATCTTTTAATGTTGCGACATCAGAGTTATTATACTTCACTACTTTCAGGCAGTAAATTTTGTATTTCATTCTAATACACGATTTTCTATCTGATTAACATTTGCTTTGTTAACAGGATAAATCGATTTTTTTTAAGTAAATTTATACAGAATCTATTTTCTATTTCATTGGTTTTCACTTTTTTAAAGGAAAAAATAATAATAATCATAAATGAATAATAATAAAAAAAAAAACTAAGAAAATAAAATATAGGTATTTTTTAAAAACTTACTTTGTTCTGCAGGATGATCTTTAGTAGGAACATAAACAGAAGTCTTTTTCATCTGCAAAAAAAAAAAAAAAAGATTCAGTACTAATTAAAACTGGATACCAAAACTAATCTCTATAAGGATAATGATTGAATGTTTGACCAGAATTCAGCAACAGAAAGAAAACGATAAAAGCATAAAACAATTGAACTTTTAAAATCATTTCCATACCAAATCTCATTTAAAACTACTGCTGCATTTTATTTTTCTTGTTAAGTACTCAGTTAGAAATGAATTAATTTCAATACATTATGACTTTTTCTTAACTGCTGAGTGCTGACAACAAATTATTTTGCCTGAAAACTGATAGACTTAAACAGCTGTCTTAATATTCTGTCTACATCAGCTGTGTTTATTAAATGAGTACCTAATCAATATACTTTTGGCCAGTTCGACACGGGGTGTAAAACATTAGCCTTTGCCACAACTGCATTACGAAAAATTCGTAAGTCTATTCACATTCACAAGATATAACCAAACAAGTTACAGTTAGTGTTTCTTGGTATCAATGTGTATCTTTGATTCTAAACTAATTTTGGTCATACATAAAGGTAGAAAAATGCTTACATAATTTTTACAGGAAGTATCAGGTTGAAAACGGGAAAAATTATTTTCATCATGAGACGGCAAACCTTTCAAAAAATCAGCCGTAGCCTGAAAAGCAAAACTTTCATTGAAAAAACAATCCTAAAGCACAACAAGAAGTAAAATTATTGTTTAAGATACATTGAAAACATTGTTCTACATTAGAAGAAAAACATATTAATAGATTGAAAAGAGTATTTATGTTTTGAGCACATTTTTAATTTTGAGAGATTAAGCATGCTTTATGAACCTGTATGCACAGACACTGTTTCAAGCAAAGAACATTTATTCCTGAGCTAAGACAGGTTGAGAGCAGGTAGATTCTTTTGGAGCCGATGTGCCATTCCGCTGTAAAAAGCATTCAACTAGGTGGACTCAAATAAATCCACTATGAATCAAAAGGTTAAGAAACCCGTCCAATGCCACTGATATATAAGCTGAGAGATTATACCTGTTATTTCAAATTCTTCTAAGCGGGATAAAAGGTGTATACACAAACACGATGCCAAATTTTATTGAATAACACAAAAACCATGTTCACTTAAATGTAAAAATATTAACTTTTCAATGCTATGGGAAGGCATTTAATCCTCTTTAACCTCGAAAAAAAAAAAAAAATACAATTGGCTGTGAGATAGAAGTTTAAAGCAATATATTAGCTTGAAAATAATTGTGCATACATCATGTGTGAATACATGAAAATCTCTTTGCAGGGAATACTAATACATTGAAATATAAATGTTCAGTTTTTAGTTAATTGCAATTACACTGCTTGAATTCCATTACAATTAAATTCCTGTTACAATGAAAAAATTTGCTGTTACTTGAAGATGATTGCAATTAGATTTAATTCAGTGCTAGATTTAATTTTTCTAAGTCAGGGCAAGTCTTGATATGAGGTCCCTACCTATCTTTCAGGGTTGAAGCTGAGCTCAAAAGTTCTTTAGCAAAAGCTAAAATTGGAGAAAAGGTTTTAGCAAAATGTTAAAATATCAGAGGCTAATTAATAGTGAATATGTTTACATATGTACTATGTACCGCCAACTCGGTCATTTTGATCCATGGACTGCAGTTTCGTGCTTATAATGCACTCATCAGCATGAATATGAAAGTAACCAAGGTGGAGGCAAAAATCCTCTTATAGAGCAAAGAGAGCTAAAAAAACTGGTAGCTAATGTGAAATTAGAATACCAGCGAGCGACCGTACTTGGTACAGTACAACTTGTAAATTTTAAGGCACAGCTCGGATATAAAGCAGTGAGTAACCGCCCCTAAGCAAGTGCTAGGGGCGGTTACTCACTGCTTTTTGTTTACATATCTTTCTAACCTACTCTATGTTTCATCTAATGTTGAAAGCTAAATTTAAAATTCAGTCATGACATTTAAAAAAAATAATAAATTCATAGTTAGTAACACATTTTTTTTTTAATTTGAAGTAAAATATTTATATTTTAATTCATAGTGAAAGAAGACAGACTTAAAAAAAAAAAAATGCTAATAATTCATTTATTGGGGGGAACAAGTGCCAATTCAATTTTGTGATCAGCTACAACAGTGATGACCGACCGTGATCTGGGTCATATCCGGTTCGCAAAACTGATCTGCGAGTCCATTATTTTGTTCAATATTACAAATTGAAAAGCACAAAAAATGACTGTGTCACAAATTTAGATTCAAATATTCAGAAATTAGTTTTTCTGAAAAAAAAAAAAAATACACAAAATATAAAATGAGCACCAAGTAATGAGAACAAGAAAAATTATTCATTTGTAATTTTCCAACCTGTTCCATATTTGCCCATGTTATTTTGAAAAGAATGAAATAATTTGAAATTTTATATAAGTTTTGGCCCAGGAGAATGATTTTAATATGTTATGCGATGCACTAAAAGAATCTAAACATACCTCCATTGTTGTTCTACCATTCAAACTTTGGGCAGACCTTAGATCAAGAAGCTGGCTGTATGGGACCGATGAATTTGCACCCAAGTTCAATCGCACTTTACAAATTTTTTCAGATGCAGCCTTTAAAAAGGGGGAAAAAAAACCAACAAGTAAATAATAAATTTATTTTGAAAGGCATTAACACAGCAAAGAGGTTAAATTGAAAAACTATCACAAAGTGAGTTATTTTTAAAAATGGAATATGCTTTCAGATGTAATAGTATTTTATTTAGTTAGTTTTGTTTCAAATAAAAAATACATTAATTTGAAATCTTAAAAAAGCCAATAGTTGATAAGTACTCTAAACACCTAGGATCTAGAAAAACTATTTAGGAATTGGTTCATATTTTTCAAAATTAAAATCTAAAAAAAAAAAACCCCTACAAAATGCACAAATTGTAAGCAAATTTTAGATTTTGTTATTTTACAGGCACACACACAGAAGAAAACACTGCTGTACAAGTATATACAAAGTTAGTCTAAAGTAATTACAAAAAAATGAAAGTCTGTCTACATATAAATGAGCTGCTTTTGAAGAAAAGCTCAATTCCTTTCAATATAAGTACATTTCAGCCTAAAGAATTTTCAGTTTACAGTAAAAGGATGAAGCATTAAATAAAACACTTGCCAAGCATTGATCTAGCGGGAGTTCCCCCCCCCCCCCTTAGGTAACCAAATGTAGCCTAAAGCTGTATTTTGGAGACTCATATTTCACAAAAGTTATCCTGACCCATTTATTTTCAAAGATTATTTTTTTCGACAATGAGCTCCTTCAAAACTAGAAGCTGTATCCACCAAGACATAAAATAAAAAAAGGACAAAGTGCATGTTATTGAAATTATAACTTAATATCTATAAGCAGAGATGCCCATGGGCAGAGGGGGTACAGTGCAGCCTGAACCACTGAAATTTTTTACAGAGGAGGGGGGGGAGTGATTTTTTTAATTTCCTCCCGCAGAGGTGTTCTAGTTCTGAGGCATTTGAGAGGAGGGTTACCAAACAAAAGTTTTATTTAAATGTTATGTTCAACATTCTAAATCCTTATCTAAATGATTCACATTTGATTTGAAATAGATTTAGACCAGAAAAGATGATCCTTAACAATGATTTTGAAGAGAGGAAACTGGAAAGATCCCAGCGAATTAGAGAGAAAATGTGGCCAATTTTATGAAAAACATTTTTTAGTGTCACTCAATAACAAATTGGATTATTGTATTTGTTAATTCTATTGTTTAAAATGATGTAATTCGACATTTAATTTTTTTTTAAATACATTATCCACATTCTCCTTAGACCAAAATAAACCAAAAACAAGTTAGGAATAACCATTAACTATTTCCTATAAAATTTTATTTGTTGGAACAATTACATAATTTTAAGTCCCTAAAATGCAGTTTTAAGCTATATTTATTCCTTTCAGGGAGAAGAGAGAGTCTGCACCCGTGCTTGGCTTTTATGAGTTTTGTCTTAATATGTTTAGCAGTAAAATTCATTAAGCAGTATATTGTATTTTTCAAACAAAATTTATGAACAGTGGTGAAATTTTGCAAAGAAAAAGTGCGAAAAGCTCAGTCTACATAAATCTAAGAGTTACTAAAATTTCAAAAACATTAAAATAAGAAGTAGATATTCCAGGAATTAAAACAAAAAGGTATCTCCCCCACATACACCAGCTGATAAGCTAACTAAATTAACAGTTGTTTTAAAAACTCAGCTTCTTTTAATCATGGAAGAAATTTCTTCCGGTCGGTCGGATGATTTCGCATCGCAGTTGTGATGAATTTGGCTAACACTACAACAGCAAAATGAATTCCAAACGTTCCTAACTCATTAGTAGAGTTATATAAAACATTTTTTTGAATACACAAAAATACATAGAGCACTAAAAATTCCAATAATCGATCAATCCCAGTTTATTTGATTGTTCCGAAGTAGGAAGAGTTGCATAGTACGAACATGTAAATTTCGCAACATTTTAAACACTTAAAGAAAACTTTGTATTTTGCAAATGAATTCTTTGAAATTTCCAATTTCAATTACTCATTAGTTTTATCTGATGTTCGTGCTGTTAAATAAGACTGAAAGGTTAAGGATTAAGCGAGAAGACACTGTCTTAGATGTGGTATTTTAAACAATAAGTTGTCTGAAATTTTGTATTTTTATTCAATAAATCAGTCCGTATTCAAGCACATAAAAGTTATGCTGAAAATAAAGATCCATACGTATATATATTTACCATTTCAATACGTCTTAAGGTTGACAAGGGATGTACTCAAAATTTTTAATGCAATAAAAAGTCCGAAAACTAAAGCTTAGTTAAGCTAAAAGCAATCAGAATACAGCGATTTTTGGAAATGAAAGTATAATTAATAGTAATAGCGATGATTAGTAACTTATTAATTCATCTCATAAGTTATATGCCCTTTCCTCACCAACTCTCCAAACTAAAACCATAACATAGAAATAAGTTTGGTCTCTCATATGATGTCAAACAATTCACATCGCAATATATGTAGAAAAAGGAACTTGATTGGTACCTCAAACACTCAAAAGATGTCGCACGCATCACAGCCGACGTTTGGGACGGGCTGGTGACAACTAAACAACTCGAAACGTCGTCTGCTTTTTGTACCGATGATTTGCTCTGTAAGCTTTTTTCTTGTAAATTTGACTGTTATTTTGGCCCGTTCTTTTTTCAGTTTTGGCTATTTTGTTTGTATTTTATACTGATGTTTCATTTTCAATACATCAATCATTTAAAAAAAGTATTATTTACTAAACTCCGTGTTTTTTACGACTGAGTAGACGTGAGTGAGCGTGCTACATGGACGAAATTATTTAAACCATAGATTCATAAATATAAAAAATAACTGGATAAAGATGCTACTTAAAAAAATATGACTCAACGCACAAAACGTTGAAATTCAGTGCTCAGCGAAGAATCAACTATATGAGTAATAAGCGTGCTTGGGAGCTAACCAGTGGCGGCTCGTGCTTTAATTTAGTGGGTGGGCCCGCAATTATATGTTTGCCCAGTAATGCTTACACAAATGAAATGAAGGAAACAGTAAGTAAACCAATACTGAGCGACGTAAACTAATATCAAATTTAATTAATGCAAACTTGCGTTGCAAAATTATCTCATTTGATTTGGTGCTTAGGTTTCATATTTTAAATGCTACACTAGCCTGAAACGATCAATGTAATAATAATAGCAGTATTTTACACAGATGGCCGACTTTCCATACATCACTAACGTTAAGCAAGCTAGATCTCATAATTTTGCCATTTTCAGACAGTGAAAATATTCATCACATCAAAAGTGACACGACTCCTCACATATTAAGGGACTATACTCAAACAGAAAAAAGAACATTTATGCCTAAAAACACCCTCTCTTTCTCCCTAAAAATTTCGACAATCTGCACCATGACTTTCTGAAAGCCTCTATAAAAAAAAGGAACGCATAAGGTAAATGACTAGATATGGGGGGGGGGGGGGCATGCTTTAAAGTTTTTTTTTTTTCTCATTTGGATACAAATGTTGCAATCCAGTTCATGGAAAAAAAAATTCTAACTGTTAGAACTTAAAAAACTTACTTTTACAGCTATGATATTTTAATTAATTTTCAATTTTAATGTATGTATATGTTTTTAAATAAATTGGAATACACTGGTTTAACCTGTTATAGTGCCACTCACATACCTATATTCGTACTCAAATAGTAAAGGTCATGATACCTGATTCGAATTATTTTCAGGAAATACATAAAGTACATAACAATATTCAAACACTTATTTTTCTTATACAAATATTATCAAATTTAAAAGTATCTTGTAAATAATAAACAGATAAGGGGGGTAATGAAATTGGCAATCTCTATGCCTGTTAGGTGTTGAACATGAAAAAAAGAAAGACCAAAAAAAAAAAAGGGAAATGTTTTAAAATCAATCAAAAAAAAAAAGATAAAAAGACGAGGAACGCGAAATGAGAAGCAAGAATTTTCTCTCTTCCACAGGTACCAGACATTTTTTGCCCCTGTACAGTGAGAAGGCATTTCCCTCTCCACCGCTTCGGTTAGGGACAAAAGGAAATCTTGGACACCAAGACAGTGAGCCCACTTTGCAGGAGTTACACGGGGTGTTTTCGCTCACCGCTCTTGTTAATTCAGCCATTGTGATTCGCTAAAAGCTGAGGATTGATGTGGGCCGAACGCACGATGACCCTTCAGTTCGTCTCAAAGCTTTGCGAAGCGCTAAAAGTGGAATTCGAAAACTTTCTCGTGTTGTGTTTTAGCGATGTGCAGAGGGAGGGAAGGCTGAAGGTTAAAATATGTTTTGTGCCCAATGTTTTTTTTTTTTTTTTTTTGAACTTAGATACAAAACGATATATTTTAATGATTTTTTTTTATTCCATTTTTTCTGGGTGGGCCCGGCCCACCCGGCCCATAGTGAGGAGCCGCCCCTGGAGCTAACCCTGAAGTTTCGCATTTGCTGACCTCCAAACCAGAACATGTGCCCTTCAACCCAGAGCCCTCTGTTAAGAGATGGGGGCACTAACACTTGCCCCCCCCCCCATGGGCGAGCGCCACTGAGCTTAAGTTTTTTAGGTACGAAATAACAAAACTAAATATTCGATTGCGGTACGATTTACACTACTTTTTTAGAGGCTTCAGGTGCGTTTTTGAGTTAACGAAATTTACTTCTTCTTACGGGGGGGGAGAGGGGGGGGCACATTATAATCTGCCTAAAGACTGCATGGAGCAAAATTTGGCTTTGGGCGGACCTGCAATCAGTGCCGTATTTACGTATGGGCTTAATGGGCTATAGCTCAGGGCGGCACTTTTTGGGGGCGGGGGGCGGCACTTTTCCATGCAAAGTGAAGACTTTTTTTTTTTAGACAGCAAGGCGGATCGGCCGCGAGAATTACATCAATTAATTGAATTAAATACTGTTCTTTATTTAATAACACTGGAATGCTCTTGGAATTTTTCACACAAAAGTATTGAACCGCAGTTTTTTTTTTTTTTTTCAACTCTGAAATTCAACACCTCAAGGGGGGGGCGGCCAGTTTCAAAAGCCCAGGGCGGCCTCACGTCCAAATACGCCTCTGCCTGCAATACCTGTTGCAGAAGGGGTCGCACTAAGCAAGTGGACTCTCTGAGCAGCTCTGGGTCCGCCATATTGTTCAGCATGGCAAAGGTGTGGGCGAAGAGCAGGGGCGGGTTGGTGAGTAACGTTGGCAGACTGCCAATCTGAAAGAAGGACAGCACGACGTCTGAGGTCCGAAAAGAAAACATACAGCAATTTGTCATAGCTAAAAAAAGCAGTTCTGGACGATCTTTAAAGATGATAGGGAAGTTGGATCAGGATATTTCTTCTGGAGTTTTTAGGTTACTTTTGGAAACTTAATATATTAGAATTAGACTCGGAAAATGTTCCCCACTATCTCTAATTTCCATTAAGGCCCTAATATTTTACTTATTTAAATTAAATGTTGTGTAATAAATTGTTGTGAAAAGCTTTCTCCAATTTTTCTTTTTAAAAAACATTTGACTCTTAGAAATTAATTGCAAATCACATAGCATATATTTTGCGAGTTTTTTCTCCTTCTTTTTATTCCATCAAAATATGCTACGAACGATAATTTTAGAATTTCTGAAGTTGCATACAATGGAAGTCGGTTAACTGAATCATCCGCTTTAATGAATCAAATGTTCAAAAACATAACACAGTCCAGCTTTATTAAAAAAGCCGCTTTTTTAAATCAAAAAATTCAGAACAAACGTGATTCACATAAGGGCCGGCCACTTATAAATTGTCCGGAAAACTATTGTAAAAATTCTTTTTCAATATTACACTCTGTTGATAACTATAAAATGCTAAAAATACATTATTCTACAAGAAATGTCAATGAAATGGCTTAATAATAATTTAGAATTAAATTTGAAAATTCGCTGTTATTTAAAGTAAAATAATAGGGAATTTTCAACCTATGGAATAATAGTACTTTGACAACTAGACATTGTTAGGACTGTTACAAAACACAAATTCACCAATGCCGAATTTTGAAACACAATAATTGATTTTCAATAAATTTTTAAAAAACACACGCGCCAAAAAAAAAAAAAAAAAAGCGCCTTGGAAACGAAACCAGTGGCGTCAGAGAGCTGTAGTTTCAGCCTTTCACCCACAAAAATTGCAGTGCAGTTTTTTCTATCCGTTTCATTGCGGAGTTTTTTCCCTTCCGTCATCATTTAGTTTAATAATTCACTAGTCACCATCGATTCATTAGTCTATTAATTCATTGTGAAGATTGGATTCATCAAAGGGCAATCCAACAACCTGCCACCCACGGTGTCAGCGTTGATTGTTTTAAATTTTTTTGCGGCGAAACAAATATTAAAATTTTTAGTAAGGCATTACTCGACGACTTCTACCTTTTTTCAGCAGTCCGCGGAAACTGCGAAGAAGGCCGATAAACAGCTTCTCGCTCCAGACTTGACGCCCTGGCGAAAAATCCATAAGCCATCTGACGTCACCATCGCTTAAACTTTAAAAAATATTTGAAAAAAAAAAAAAAAAAGAAACCCCTGCTTTTCGTATAAGAATGTTTTTTACCCCGATGATCATGAATATTGTTATATCGTGCAAAAATAAAATTAAAAAATCGAAAAACTTCACCATTGTTTTTCAAGTAAAGATATATAAAAATTGTACAGTTCTATCATTCGATAACTGGAATTTTCTTAATTGCAGTAAATTTTAAAATGCATAATTTTAACGATAAAATCAAGAAAACTTTGATCGCTAGTGCAAATAACGTATTGTAAACAAAGAATGTTTTAAAGCAGGGCTTCCCAAACTGTGGTCCGCGGACCCCTTAGGGGTCCGCCGAACTTCAGTCGGGGGTCCGCGGTGAATCACAAAAAAAAAAAAAATGTTTTTTAGCTTTAAAATTACTTTTTCGCTTTTGAAAACCAGACTTTTCCTTTTCGAAGTACGCAGTTGCCCTTTATGGCAGGGATTCAAGTGAAACAGCACTGCGATCGCTTCGAATGCAATCGCTACTGGAAGTGAATTACATTATCATCAGCTTAACTTGGCACTGACGTCACTACGAGCGGAGCCAATAAGAGCTCACAAGCAGTCGGCGATCTCCTCTTATTCGCCAAGTAGGCTGTGACGTTTTATCTAGCTCGTTTTTCATAGGCAAACGTCACGCTGACGTCACGATGAACGTTCTAATGTAATTCATTTCCAGTATCAAGAAACGTTCTAATGTAATTCATTTCCAGTAGCGATTGCAGTTTGCGATAGCCTGTTTCACTTGAATCCCTGCCTATGTCATACTCAACATTTTGAGACAGGTTGCTGCAAGACCATGCGGTCAAACCGTTTTCTGCTCTAACAAAATCGTACTGTCTGTCATCGTGTTTATATGAATATTTGATAGACATGCAAAAATGTATATTTGATTGACATGTTAATATGGATATTTGATTGACATAACTTCAGGCTAAGCATTGGAAACTACCTTCCAAGATACTTTTAAGACCTCAATTTCAAGAACTTTACCGGAGACGGTCCCCGAAACTTCACTCCCACATGAATTCACCGTTGATCGTATGGATTAGGGCTCTTACAACTATAATTTCGAAAAATTTCTGGGGAATAGTTACTGACTTCCACTTTCCTTAATATCATCAGGGTTAGTCTACGTATGAAATTGTAAATTTTAATTTTTAAAAATATCCGGGGATCTTTCCTTGCACCCTTTCGTTACCCAAATGGCAGCTTCCTACGTTTATAACGCTTCCATTTCTAAAAAAAAATTGTAGAGCGCACGAAGATCCCTCTTTCTTAACCTAACCAAACTCTGTAAGTGAGTTTGAAAAGCTGTAATTTAGCAAATTGCAAGAAATTATTCATTGAAACTTCAATCAAAAAAAAAAAAAAAAAAAAAATCCGGCAGATTATCCCCATACCTCATTTAATCTAATTGTTAACAAAAATATCTTTCAAAAGAGAATTTTTAAAGCAAGGATTTTGAAAAACCGCCTGATGTGCTGTCTTAGACCTATTGCTCCTCCTAATATGTCTAAAAAAAGGCCTATTGGCGCGTTTTTAAGGCTTAAAATTTTCTGGGGGTGGGTGCCCCAAAAACTGCTCTAACATCGCCCGCCACAAATCGTATAAAATTGCGTTTTTTAGCCTACTTTCCCGTTAAAAGTAAAAGAAATACGAAAAAAGTATTAAAAGTAGCTTAATGCATCTAAAAAATATCGCCAAGTCCAAAAAAAATCGCCAAGTTAAAAAAAAATATCGCCAAGTCCAAAAAATATCGCCAAGTTAAAAAAATAAAAAGGTAAAATGAATATCGAAAAATTAAAAATTTGAAAGTAGGGTATTGAGATGGGGAATTTGTGTGTCGGTCGGTCTGTCGGTCGGTCGGTCTGTCTGTCCCCCCCTAATAACTTTTGAATGAACATTCCGATTTGGACAAACTTTTTTTTGTTGGAAAGATCTCGGCGAGTACAGCTCATTCCCATATTTGATTTTTCGATTTGAACAATTTTTGGTTCAACTTTGAGCCGTTCAAACAACCTGTCCCGCGATACTAACTTTTGAATGAACAGTCCGATTTGAACAAACTTTTTTTTGCTCGAAAGATCTTTTCAAGGATACTTCATTCCCGTATCTACATTTTTGATTTGAACAATTTTTCGTTCAACATTGAACCGTTCAAACAAGCTCTCACCCCTAATAACTTTTGAATGAACAGTCCGATTTAAACAAACTTTTTTTTGTTCAAAAGATCTCGGCAAGGATGCTTCATTACCGTATTTAAATTTTCAATTTGAACATTTTTTTCGTTCAACATTGAACCGTTCAAACAACCTTTCCCCACCTAATAACTTTCAAGTGAACCGTCCGAATTGAATAAACTTTTTTTTGTTCGAAAGATCTCGGAGAGGCTCATTCCTATATTTCACTTTTCAAATTGAACCACTTTTCGTTCAATGATGAACCGTTCAGAAAAAAATTTAACATGAGCGCCTACGGAGAAATTTAAATTGAATGCTGATTCTGAACTTCAAGGCGGATTTCCTTCAAACTAACTTTGTAAGAAAATGGTTTTGATAAATAATGTATTGTAAAGTACTTTTCTGAATAATCTTCTGTGAGGACTCTGATTCCGACTCCGACTCCGCAAACATGGCGGAAATGCAGGCTCAGAAAAAATGACTGACTGGGCAGACGATTTTTTATTTATTTATTTATTTGTTTTGTTTAATTTATTATTATTTTTTTTTTATCAGACGATTTATTTTGTTAACAAAAATTTTTCATTCACGAGAGCATTTTATTCCTTATTTATATTTAACAACTGGCAACGGATTAAAAATGAAATTCAAGACATTTTATTAACGAACGAGTTTTTTTTCTTTCTTTGTGGAATTTTTCTACGAAGAACTATAACAGTTACATTCTTTAAAAGGTGCGACAAAACTTTATTGACTCGTTTATTTACTTTTTACGTGTATATTTTATCTGACGGGAGGGGTATATTTTGCTTTCAGAAATCAGCTTTAAGTGCTATAAAGATATGTTTGACATAATTTTTAGTTTCAGATTTTTAAGAGAATATTGATCAGATGCTACAATGCTGATGTCGATGTACGGGAAAGTAGGCTCGTTTAGTTCTTAACAGAACTTCTTGTTCTTTCTTTTTTTTTTAAAGTTACAGTATGCAAAAATTTATGCACTTAAACTAGGTTCATATTAAATGTAAAAGTGCAGTTCAGCTTATGGTCTTGGTTACGAAAGATATATTAGTAAATATGAACTTCTTTTTACTGACAAAAGATAAAGTTGAATATTTATGACTAAAATTGAGATTACGAGCAAAATGCGCCAATTTGTTTCTCTCCCGCTAAAGTAACCGTCAAGAAATCTAGCCCAGGTCTGGTTTAAGTTAAATTTTCAACTTCATTTACTTTGAGGGGAGCGGGGGGGGGGGGGGGGGCAAACAATGTTCACATTTGGTTGAGAAAAATGAATCTCCCACTGGAGGAAAATCCTACATATGCTACTAGCTGATTTATTTAAAGTTCAATTCACTACGAACAAAAATTATCTTTGCACTTTCTCTAACGACAGGGGTCTGCTACGAACTTTGATTCATGAAAGGGGTCCGCTGCTTAAAAAGTTTGAGAAGCCCTGTTTTAAAGTCATGAAACCCACTTTGTCATTTGGTAATCTTCAAGAATTAACTTGGTTCAGAAATTTTCGATTCTCTAAAACTCGGTGAAACAAATAGAAAAAAAATCTGGTATAGTCCCCACACTAGTTCCTTTTTCGTGTAAATTTCTTAATAGTTGCCTCAAGTGTTAAAAAAAGTGCTTGGAGTGAGCAAGGTAACAATTCAAATATTTACTCCCCAAATCTGCCACGAAACAATGCAAAAATATTTTACAATGGTTAATTTTCTAAATATTGCTGTTTAATATCATTCAGGGAATTTTTCGCAAAATATCGCCAATTGCGCAAAGAACCCAAATTCAAAAAATATTTTTTTGCCAAATTTGTCGCCAACTTGGCGATATGATGCCAAGTTGGCGTCAAACACTTGGCGACCAAGAGCTTGGCGACATATCGCCAAGTGGTGGCACCAATACATATCACTTGAGTCTGCATTGAAGTTAATACTGATAACCCCCAAAAAGGGGTAAAAGACCCCCTTGGAAATCTTCGAATGCAACCACAAGGGGAGGTGCACAACTAGACCATCCTCACAGCCTACATACCAAACTAGAAGCTTCTACGGCATATAGTTTTTGAGTTATGCGACATACATACGCATATACATATACATACGTACATACATACGTCACGAGAAAACTCGTTGTAATTAAATCGGGGGTGGTTGAAAAGGATTTTTCGGCTGTTTATATGTTGGTAGGTACATATGCACGTGCTGACAGGTCGAAAAAACTACTGAACATTCATTCGGGGGTGAGAAAAATCAAAATTTAGACCCAAATTTGAGTGATTTTTTTTTTTCGCGATTTCAACACTTCCTTTACTACTTAAAAGGAATTATATTGCTCAACAGACTGCAAAAACAAAACTTTCACATGCTAGCAACAAAGCAACAACAGCGACAAAGAACGCTAAGAATTTCTATAGAACACAAAATAATACTATAGGTGGAACTTTTTCAATCATGAAAATCATTAATTATTTTTTCAATTTAGAAAAAAAAGTTCAAAAACTACTGAATTCAAGGTTACCGAACTTCTCAAATTATGGCAGGTGTTAAATATGTGAAATCTGTTTTACTTATTTTAAAATTCATTTTGTCTTTATTTTTTAAATTTAATAAAACGTAAGTTATAATCATAAAAATATTTCTAAAAATCTCTTACTTTTTCGTTTCAGCATCTTCAATTGTAAGCTTCGCAAAATAGCACTCATAAATTTTAGACACAATTCGAAATCATTGAATGTACATATATTGGCTCCAGAACAAAAATATACGCTATTATATCTGCCTCCCTCTACCAGTCGAAAGTAAAAAAGATGATCTTCGATCTTCTTTTTCCCCTCCCTTTCCGAACGAAAACCAAAATCAAGAGCTGCTAGTCAGAAAACTTCGACACGGGCCGGAAATTTTTGGCGCATGTTTGCCCGGTCCAGCGCAAAAAAAATGAATTTTGCAGTTTTATGTTGCTGCATGGCACATTTTTAGCCTACTTTCCCGTTAAAAATAAAAGAAAGAGGAAAAAAGTATTAAAAGTGGCTTAATGCATCTAAAAAATATCGCCAAGTCCGAAAAAAAAGTCAAAAAGAAATAAAAAGGTAAAATGAATATCGAAAAATTAAAAATTTGAAAGTAGGGTATTGAGATGGGGAATTTGTGTGTCGCTCGGTCTGTCTGTCTGTCCCCCCCCCCAATAACTTTTGAATGAACATTCCGATTTGGACAAACTTTTTTTTGTTGGAAAGATCTCGGCAAGTACAGCTCATTCCCATATTTGATTTTTCGATTTGAACAATTTTTGGTTCAACTTTGAACCGTTCAAACAACCTGTCCCGCGATGCTAACTTTTGAGTGAACAGTCCGATTTGAACAAACTTTTTTTTGTTCGAAAGATCTTATCAAGGATACTTCATTCCCGTATTTACATTTCCGATTTGAACAATTTTTCGTTCAACATTGAACCGCTCAAGCAAGCTGTCACCCCTAATAACTTTTGAGTGAACAGTCCGATTTAAATAAACTTTTTTTTTGTTCGAAGGATCTCAGCAAGGATACTTCATTACCGTATTTAAATTTTCAATTTGAACATTTTTTCGTTCAACATTGAACCGTTCAAGCAACCTTTCCCCACCTAATAACTTTTGAGTGAACA
>JAXGGA010015175.1:0-29912 GCA_038373865.1 Uloborus plumipes
CCATGTTACTTGCAATTTCGAGGATTTGCGTTGCAGCCTGACTTGTGAAAATTCTGAAAAATATTTAATCATTTTTTTCGAAACTTTAAATAAGATTAGACTTAAAGAAAATAAAATTTCCTACAAAATGAGACCAAAATAAAGCTTCTAGGATCAGTAGTTTTGGTTTTACAAAGTAAAAACTACAATTATTGGCTAAAAATCGCTGTTTTTCTTAACTTTACCCTCTTTGCGGCACGTGTTAATATTATCCGATTAAGCTAAAACTTTGCAAATCTCATTTTCTAGCCCATTGGCACATTTTAGGAGGGTGCCGCAAAAGATTAGTTGAAAAAATTTTTTTCCCATGTTACTTGTGACCACCCTAGTGTAGCATACTTTTCTACGTTTTAAATCTCTTAAAAGTCTTATTACGTCAAATTTCTTCTAAAGCAAATTCAAAGCATTTAATAAGTATTAAACTCTTTGTAAGGATGATATACTTGGCAGGCAATCACTAAATAATAGCCTCCGAACTCTTATTACGAGTTTCTTCTAAAGCGAAATCTTAGGGTTGAAAAAATCATTTCCAAAAAGTATTATATACTTTTTAAGAACGATATACCAGGACTTCCTTAAATAATAGCTTTTGAAATGAAAAGGATTTTTCTCTGGATCCAAAATTAAACTTAAAAAAGAAACAGGCAACAAGATATTGTTTGATATAAATTCTTGTCCGTTAGGAGCAATTTTAACCCAATGCTTTTCAAAAATAGTGAATTCGCAATAGTTCTTTTTAATGCGTTTTAAACCCTAGAATGTAATAAATACATTTAAATTGCTAAAATACACCGTCTCTTATCGAAAGAAATATACGATTTTCTATTTTCTGAGATATATTTTCTAGAATTGAAAGTATTTGGAACGGACAAAATATGTTTCGAGAATTGAGAAAGTATTTTACTAACCTTAACATATTTTTATCTGAGAAACATTTCGGAAAAAAATAAGCATTACGTAAGCCCAATGTGGCGGTTTATCATGTAGCAGTTTTGTTGAAAAGAAGTTTAACTGAATGTTGAAATTCTCTGCTCGTGTGCCACAGTTTTATTGTATTTTTATTATTGCAGTGAAAACAAACTGTGTCAGAATACTTAACAATTAGATTATAAAAAAAATATTTTATTATCAAAAGTAAGATACAATGCTCTACAATTCTCTACATAATCACCTTGACAATTGAAGCATTTGTTATATCTGTGAACAAGCTTTATAATAGCCTCCTCGTGCAATGTTGTTGAAAGCACGATGCCTTTCCAAACCCCAAGCAGGGGTCTCCAAGTTCAGGGAACAGATGAAAGTCACTTGGTGCTCAGTTGGAACTTTGTGGTGGGTGTTAAAAAATGCCCCATCGAAATTGCTGGATGAACCATTGGGTTAGACGATCGCTATGATGACGGGCATTGCCATGCCCCCCTGCTTGGGGGCATAACCCCCAACTGAAGCAGGGACTCGGAGACCTATGCTTGGGGTTTGGAATGGCATCGTGCTTCCAAAGTAGCATGGAATCCAAAGACTGTATCACAACTCACTTCCAATTAGCTGCAACATTGCACGAAGAGGCTATTATAAAGCTTGTTCACAGATATAACAAACGCTTCAATCGTCAAGGTGATTATGTACAGAATTTTAGAGCATTATACCTTATTTTTGATAATAAAATATTTTTTTTATTTGAATCTCTTAATTTTTTACAGCCTATCGGAGGGTGAAAAAAAACAACCCTTGGGTCATTTTATGTCAAGTGTCCCGTAATCCCCACTCGACCCTTTCCGATTTTAATGAAATTTTTTTTGGATGTACATTAGGGTGATTCAAAAAAACTTTTTTTTTTGAATTTCTTTGATCTTACCCCGCAGTTTTTTTACATTAATCATAAATGTGATGTATGTGAAATTTTAGCTCAATCGAATAATATTTAGAGGTCGCGCAACGTGATTGAATTTTGTTGAAAATTAGCAATTTCGAGAGCTGAAGTATATAACTTTATTACTCTAAATAATATTGTTCTTCATATAAAATGGAATAATTTAAAATGTTAGTTTACTCTACTAAGTAATTAATCAATAAAATAATGGCTCAAAGTGAGTCCCCCCCCCCCCCCCGCTCCTAAGCTGCATCATCTCTTACCTGAGTTTGGGTAGAAAAGGCAGCTGCAAGCTCGGACAATAGTTTCTGTTTTCTTTTCCGTTGTTTGAGGTGTATGAGTTTATTCGGCTAAAACACCTAGCATCCACTCTAGACAGGGCCCAATATAAGTGACCAAAAAGCCACACTTTGGTAGTAACAGCTACAGTACAAAGTGTGGGTCAAAATGGGGTGCATTTGACAACGTCCATAAAAAGGTAAAGGCAAATTATTCGCTCTGAATCAGCAGTTAACTTACAAAAATCGTTTAAATCTATGACTTCCTTTGATGGAACAAAACACTAATGCAAAATATATCTGGAAAAATGAAGGAGGATTGGCGGAATTCACACCAGTATTAATATCAGGACCACAAGCATTGATGATTAACTTCTGGGTACTCCTAAGTTAGAGTCAGACATATAATTGCTACGGTAAATGCTGCTGTAAGATAACCTGTTAAATGAATGGTAACTTTTACTGAACTCGTACGTGTTTTGTGTTTCGATACATGTAGTGCCGGTACTAAAGTTGGAGCATGTTTGAACTTGGAAAAAAAAGCTAGGGAAGCAACTTTTATATTGTGCTTTCCGCCATTATGTTTTAGACATTGTGCTTTCTGTCGTATTATAACCGAAGTCTATTTTAGTCTTGGTCTCTCGGTATTTTAACCGATAAACCAAGAAATAGGTAGATATTGGGGTATTTGATTGTGTGAAATGTCAAATGCGGTGTTCAAGCAATTGCGTGGAACCATACACTGCCATTGGATCTACAATACTGCTTTTTAAGCGGTTTCAGCAATCATAGTCAAGAATACAACATTCTAATTTTAAAGATGGAGTGAGAAACGATGAGGTTGAGGAGTTGGTAGCCAATTCAGAGCGATGTGCAACTAATAATGGAAGTTGCGCTAAGTCAACTTCTGATGACCCATGCAAAAGAAGTGTACAGGAAGATACTGGAGCTTAGTGTGATTTTCTTGAGAGGAGCACCTTCTTGTGGTGTATGTTTTCGTGTCCCAGGAGCAATTCCCCATGTTATATGGGGGTCAAAGATTCTTCAAGCCGTGAATATTTCGCAACCAGTTCAAACTTGCAGACGGACAAAGAAAAGGTATTCGTAACATATGAATGTGAATTCCTTCACATTCTTATCGTTAATGAGAAAGAATATCTAAGAGCTAGGTTCACAGCAACCCATTTCTGTCCAAGCACTGAGAAATGATTTGGAACATTTACAGCGTCCTGATTCATAAAAAGAAGAAACTCAAAAAATATCAGCTGTTTGATCCTGAGCATTGCAAACTTCAAAATAGCTACCAACGAGGCTTTGTACTACCAAAGAAACTGAGGATTGTAAACGACAATACGGAGCGTGGCACGGCCCTTATTGAAGCATTTGTTAAGAATATCACTAAAGACGAAGAACAAAGACAGTGTCTTCTTCAAGTGGTACAAGAACACAGAAAAAAGTTTCAAAGTTGCAAAAAAGTAACATTTAAAAGTATTGCAAGAATTAATGAGCGAGTTACTATATATTTAATGTATTTGACTTTTTTTTTCATATTTTTTTCCGTATTTGATTAGTTTTCATATTTTTCTGTATTTTATTGGTTTTTAAATATATCATTTTGTAATTGCACGCTTTTTTTCTTCAGATATAAAAAAGCAATGAAATAACTTTATTACTGAGTAAAAACCCGAAAAAGCGACGTTTAAAAACACAAATAGATGAAGTTAAAATTGGCGAACATGTTTCAAAAGCCTAAAGCTTCCTTCTTCAGCGCCAAGCAAGAAATGGAAAGAAACAAAGTGCCGGGAGAGTTTAAATAGCAAAGGAGCAAAAGCTAGGCCAATCAGGTGTCAGCGTGTGCCGAGTCCTGATTTGGCGTTGCGTTGTCAGAAAATTTAAAAGCATGAAGTAAAATTGGCGAGATGTGTGGAACTGCAAAAGATTCGTTACAAATATTACTTAAATTTTTATGAACATGAAAGGCTTCTAAGAATTCCAACTCGCCAACAGTTGAAGGTCTGCAAATAATTTTAGCTTCGGAGAAAACAAATCTATGGCCCATTTCCCAACAGTGTTTCGCGATTGAGGATTTTGAAAGTTCTTTCTTTTTAACATAATTTTCATGTTCCTTTAACCTAAATTTTAGTGCCCTTCGGGTCTGTCCGACGTAACCAATTTGACATTCACATTTTATGTGATAAATGCCCCACTGATCAAATGGTTGGATGGGGTCTTTTAACTTGGAAAAAGTTAGTTTGTTGATGGGTCTGTAAATGACATGAAAATCGAACTTGCTGAGTATTCTGGAAATGCGAGGAGAGATTTTTGAATAAAATGGTAAGACAACGAAATTGGTGGAAGAAACACTGGGTTTTTTGTGGAATGCACTGCGGTTCGAAAGTTCATTATAAGCATTGTCAATGATTTGATAAGAATAACCTCTGTCAACGGCCACACTGCTTAAGAAATTAAGTTCATCATTGAGAAGTGATTTGTCGGAACATATATTAATAGCACGGTTAACAAACGTGTAAAAAGCAGACATTTTTTGTTTAATGGGATGACAGGAGCGAGAATGTGGAGGAAGACAAACAGCAAATGGTTTTCGGTAAACGGTAGTGGAAAATTGGTTATTGTTTTTTGAAATGAGTACGTCCAAAAAGGGCAAAGAATTATTACTTTCGAGTTCGGCAGTAAACTGAATGTTGGGATCAATGGAGTTCATTAAATCAATAACCACAGGAACTATTTCCGCTGTGCCGTCCAAAAGGGTAAAAGTATCGTCGACGTATCTAAGCCAAAGTGGAAAATCAAATAATTGAAAGAGTTTTTGTTGAAAATAATCCATATACAATTCACTTAAGACAGGACTTAAGGGGTTACCCATAGCAAGCCCTTCGATTTGTTGATAGAATGTAACTTTATTACTATTCTTTGCATTCGCATTTGTGCCACTATCACGGAATTTGAAGTACTCCTAAATATAAATATAGTTTACTAAAATTTGGGCAAATAATTCAGTGTATATAAAGGTACTAAATAAGACGGTAAGACGAACAAATATACAAAGGCTATTTTTTTCCATAGATATCATCAACGTTCACATTTTTGTCAATATCGCAAAATTTGAAGGCATT
This sequence comes from Uloborus plumipes, assembly GCA_038373865.1. Taxonomy (NCBI): domain Eukaryota; kingdom Metazoa; phylum Arthropoda; class Arachnida; order Araneae; family Uloboridae; genus Uloborus; species Uloborus plumipes. Next base: position 5,319 of record JAXGGA010015175.1, read on the forward strand.
TGCGCGACCTCTAAATATTAATATATTTTTTCAAAATTTTGCACAAATAATTAGTGTATGTAGTGGCACAAAATAAGAGGGTAAGACCGACAAAAATATGTAGTTTATTTTTTTCCATACATTTCTGAATCACCCTATTGTACATATAAGACTTGCATGAAAACATACCAAATTATAGCTCCATAAGCCTGATGGTTCATCCAATAAAAATAATTTTATAAAGGCTTCTTTTTCGTGTCTTGAAAAAATGACCAAATCGTCAAGTTTGTGCTTTTATTATTCGCTACCTAAGATGATTATCAGGCTCAAATTTGGTGATTCTGATCACTGTTTAGGGTAGAATAGCCTATTTGTGTAACAAAAGCTCTATGCACAGTAGATTTTTTGCAATTTGCTGCTAAAGTTGGTAAACAATCGTATTTTGGCAAATTTTTACCATACGTTATCAGCTTGTTTCTGCTGAAAGAATGACTTTCTGAAGCCAATTCTTTTTTCGTTTGTAGCCTGATAGTTTGTCCGAAAGGTGTACAAATGGCATCTTGATACCTCAAATAACTGCTGAATTATGCGAGTTGAAATTCCAGTCAAATTTTTTTTCTCAATTTTGTCTCAATTTCAAAGGGCAATATCTCAAAAGGGTCATCTTGAATTTCAATTTTCTTCACATCATTGGAAAGAACACACTTTCTTAACTAAAAAACGTTATTTTTATTTTTGAGACAAACTAGTTTCAAGGGAATATTGCAGCTCAAAAATGTGTACGTCATTCAACGTGAAATCAAAGAAAAAAAGACGTAGACCTCAAAAGTTAATGTCAATTTGTTCTATTAAAATTTACAGGAGCTAATGTACTTATGTTCTGATGAAAAACTCCTTTATTAGATATTTTTGAACTTTAGTTTTTGTGTGCGCATCCGTAAAAACTCAAGAAATGGCAAAAAATAAAGTTTCGTTTTTAACAGAAATAATTATCTTCTTATCGCTGCTATAAGAGCTTGAATCTTTTCTTATGTGTTATTTTCAAGCTCTTGAAATAGAATTTCGGATGATATGTCACTTGGCAAGGTTGTAGGTCATTAATGTTTCAAGGTCATGAAAAGTATTTTCCCATTTTTCATCGTTTTCGTTTATGGGATAATTGCAATCATAGGCTGAATATCTAGACACATCCTCGGCAGTATAAAGAATGGATTTTCAATTACTACTTATCATATTTTCAATTCCTATTGTTGTCATTTATATGGTGGAAATAATTGCAATATTCAACTCTATGGAAAACTTTTGTTATCGCTTTTTAGAATAATGACTTTGTAGTCTTATTTCCATATCTGTTATCATGTGCACACCATATTAACTGTTTTATTTAATATTTATCTAATTTATTAATTATTTTTATTTTTATTTTTTAGAAGGAAACAATGCGTTTTATGAATTTAAAATAATTATGAATTAATGATACCTTGCCAAGTGACATATCATCCGAAATTCTGTTCCAAGAGCTTAAAAATAACACATAGGAAAAGACTCAAGCTCTTATAGCAGCGATAAGAAGATAATTATTTTTATTAAAAACGAAACTTTATTTTTTTGCCATTTCTTGAATTTTTACGGTTGCGCGCACGAAAACTAAGTTCAAAAATATCTAAATAAGGGTTTTTTCATCAAAACATAAGTACAATAGCTCCTGTAAATTTTAATAGAACAAATTGACATCAACTTTTGAGGTCTATGTATTTTTTTTTTTTTTTTTGATTTCACGCTGAATGACGTACACATTTTTGATCTGTAATATACCCTTGAAACTCGTTTGTCTCAGAAATAAAAATAACGTTTTTTAATTAGGAAAAGTGTGTTATTTTTAATGATGTAAAGAAAATTTTAATTCAAGATGACCTTTTTGAGATATTGCCCTTTGAAATTGAGACAAAACAGAAAAAAAATGTTTGACTGGAATTTCAACTCGCATAATTCAGCAATTATTTGAGCTATCAAGATGCCATTTGCACACCTTTCGGACGAACTATCAGGCTACAAACGAGGAAAGAGTTCGCTTCAGAAAGTCATTCTCTCAGCAGATACAAGATGATAACGTATGGTCAAAATTTGCCAAAATGCTATTTTTTACCAATTTTGGCAGCAAATTGCAAATAATTTACAGTGCATGGATCTTTTGTTACAGAAGTAGGCTATTCTACCCCAAACAGTGATCAGAATCACCAAATTTGAGCCTGATAATCTTCATAGGTCGCGAGCAATCAAAGCACAAATTTGACGATGTGGTCATTTTTTTCAAGACACGAAAAATATGCCTTTATAAAATAATTTCTATTGGCTGAACCATAAGGTTTATGCAGCTATAATTTGGTATGGTTTCATGCAAGTCTCATATGTACATTAGGGTGCATCAAACCCCCCTCTAGAAACCAATTGCTTTCTACCTAGTCTAAAAATGTTCCATTACCCTTAAAACCATCTCATATGAAATATTTTTGTTTTCCTAAAAGGTTTAGGTGGTCCACGGCCACTTTAAAAATTCAGATTTTCCGCAAAAAACAACTAAAATCGGCATTTTTCATAATTAATGCCTTTATACACTAGCTGGCCAAAAGTATCCGGACACTTTCAAAAATTTACATTTTTAGATATAACTCGAGAAATAGGTGATCAATTGTTCTTTAACTTTAGTCATACAAAATATATTCTTCACCGAACATTTCCAAGTTGAAATTAAATTACCCTTGCATTTGGGGGACGATAAAAAGGGGGGTCGAAAGAAAAACCGCTTTTTGACCATAACTCTTTGAAAATAGCTCGGAATAAGCTATGCATTTCAGTAATTAATTAGCATACTATGTATAATTACTGTACAAATTCAAATGAACGTACCACTCTTACTTCCGAAGATATGAAACATTTTTTAAAAAACGGCAATTTTACTTGAAGGGTTTTTGCTTATAACACGCAGAGTTTTTGATCAAACCTTATCAAAACTTCAGGAAAGATGACAAAATACAAGAGAAAGAACATACTAAAACGGTTTTTAAAAATATTAAAAATCCGATGAGATATGAACGTTAAAAGGAAATAATTTTGCACGGCGCATGCGCGAAAGACAGAAATTTATAACTACAAAAATATTGTAGCCTGGTGTATACTGCATCTTATAAAAAAAGTTCCAGTTGAATATCGTAAAAATTGAAAAAGATATCAGCGATCTAGTGAGCTGTAATTCATTTATTTGCAGTCAATTCATAAATGGAGAGGGGTTGTTCACAAATAGTGTGGGGACAATCGAGCATATTTTTCAATGTTAAATTGTATACTGTTTAAAAATTTATATTTGGCATAGAAGTCACATTTCGCCCATTCGGCCAAAAAGACCTTATAAGTAGGTGGCCAAAAGTATACGGAGACCCCCTGAAACGTTGATTTTGAACGATGACGAAATAACCTTTATTTTAAAAATAGCTCTTTGTGGACAGACCCTCACTATGTATGTATTGTCTGGGAATGAATGAAATACAGCTCACTAGACCGCTGATATCTTTTTCAATTTTCATGATATTCAACTGGAACTTTTTTTATAAGATGCAGTATATACCAGGCTACAATATTTTTGTAGTTATAAATTTCTTTCGTTCGCGCATGCGCCGTGAATTTTTTTTTCCTTTTAACGTTCATATCTCATCGAATTTTTAATATTTTTAAAAACCGTTTTAGTATGTGCTTTCTCTTGTATTTTGTCATCTTTCCTGAAGTTTTGATAAGGTTTGATCAAAAACTCTGCGTGTTATGAGCAAAAACCCTTCAAATAAAATTGCCGTTTTTTAAAAAATGTTTCATATCTTCGGAAGTAAGAGTGGTGCGTTCATTTGAATTTGTATAGTAATTATACATAGTATGCTAATTAATTACTGAAATGCATAGCTTATTCCGAGCTATTTTCAAAGAGTTATGGTCAAAAAGCGGTTATTCTTTCAACCCCCCTTCTTATCGTCCCCCAAATGCAAGGGTAATTTAATTTCAACTTGGAAATGTTCGGTGAAGCCTATATTTTGTATGACTAAAGTTAAAAAACAATTGATCACTTATTTCTTCAGCTATACGTAAAAATGTGAATTTTTGAAAGTGTCCGGATACTTTTGGCCACCTAGTGTATTTTAAATAATTACTTTTTAATATTCAATAAGAAGTATTTAAGTCTCTGTAAAATGCAAAATGGATCATAAAATTGTTTAATTTTAATAAATAATACTGTTTTTGTGCTTTTAAATCAGCCTCACCGTCAATACAGCTAAATTAATTTTTGCTATAATTTTTTGGAAACACTGAATAATGACTATATCTTTAACTCTGTTCACAGAACAGTGCATTTTCTGCTTTTGTCAACCTGTAGTTTTCACTTGTAGTCGATTTTTAACTTTTAATTCTAAGTCATTTTTTTTTTACTTTTATTTTGTTAAATTTTTCTTTTTGTTCAAGTTTGAAAATATTAGCCCAAATATTTTAGTGCTCTGTTTTGCATATTTCTACTTTTGGTTTTGATTTGAAAACTCATGTCTTAATGTTAACAAATATTCTGATTTGATTGCACCATAGACACCAGACTGTCGTCGCATATTTTTGGTCTTGGCTGCAAGATTACCAGCAGCGATTCAAAATTAAATGGCTGCAAGCTTCCTACTGATTTATAAGTTTTAGGATGTATGCTGTATTATGTAGAAGAAAGATTTCATGAAAACAGAACTAAATGGGAGTCTTCAAGATTAGTCTTTTCACAGGTAGATGTTTTATGAAAAAGCGAGTATTCCTATGATAAGTGAGATAAAATCATGTCAGAAAATAATAAAAGTTCTTGATGATAATGCTAAGTTAAGTGCTATACCTCTTAATCGAAGATCTACACCAACTACTGTACAAAAAATAAACATAGGGAAGATAAACTAGCCTTAACATTTCAGTTGTGGCCTGCAAATGTCAAACTAATGAAGAATAAAGAAGATATTTCCTTTCTTCAGTAAATGAAAAGTGATCGTATGGCAAATTTTGGATCATGTGACAAAACTCTTGGAGATAAAGCTTAAAAAAGAAGAAAGCCGGTTACATCAGCAAGAAATCGGAAAAGCAAAGATGAATAATAAAACCACTTTGAATTAAACATTAAATGATGTTCTCACTTCATCTGACTCTGATAAACAAAACACAACAAATGAAATAGAAACCGTTGATTTGAAGGTCCCTCAACAAGTTCTATAAGTCATGGTTGTGTTAAAAGAACAGGAATAAGTTTGCACATGATGTAATGAAAAAACCTAATCTTGTTTCACTAGCAACACGTTTAAATATGAGCCTATCCCAACAGGCATCACATACATGCTGCAACTATTTAACTAGGAGCCTTGCACAAAGCACATTGGATGGCTAAGTTTTTATACACAATTAACCCATTAATGCCTGACATTTTTTTTTCCAAAGATATTTTGTATACTGGTTACAAACAGTGTTAAATGGACAGGAAAAATAATAAAAAAAATATTATGTAAAAAATAAATATTTTATTAAGGAAAGAAAAATCTTCCCTTAAAAGTTACGATAGACCCCAGAGGGTACATACTTTTTTTACTGAAATTTTTTTCTGCCTACAATATAATATTTAAATAGACATTTTACAAGAAGAAATAAAATCAGCAATTAACATAAACTGGGAAGCTGGGAATAACTTTGAAAACTTAGCTTTTTTCCTTGAGATTGTGAACGATGTTCATTTTTGATAAAGATCATATTAAAATTGCTACAGAACGCACTTTACAATGGTTATGTGCTGCAATTGGTAAATAACGAATTGAAACAATACCAAGGTACTAATTGAACACTATTATTTGGTTGAAATATTCATTTTGGGGAAATTCAGACCCTTTTTTGGACCGTCCCTAAAAAGGGACGCTAGGCATTAATGGGTTAAGTTCTGTCTTCTTCAGGAGTAAATAACACAGCTTCCTACAGGCACAATAGCTTCAAAGCAACAGATTATTAAACTGCGTGCCTTTGCAAATTTAGCTACTCTTGTATACAGCTCCTAATAGATAACCTGTGATTCTGCCATTCGTGCCCATTGGAATAATCTGTAAATGCTTTGTTCTCTTATAGAATACAAAGCTGTCCATCCGACCATATCCGAAAGTGCAATTGGTGCCTTTCAAAGTCACTCCTGGTACCTTACAGAAAAGATGGTGCCACTTGCCCTGTGGTGTAACAAAGTTCTAGCACAAGAACAGAAAGCTGTTGCTAATATGCTCTGTTAGCTACGAAACCAAGTTTTACCAACACTGGTTTTGCATTGAAAGGTAGATATGGCATGGGTTTTGGAAAACATAACTTCCAAAAAATCTCAACATCAATACAAGTCTCTCTGATATAGTGGGAGCAGATTCATGGTTTTGTTTTCTTTGCTTGAACTGGACTCGGATTTTTTAAAAGAAGTTTTAGTATGAACAAGTTCTACATCGTACACCACATCTTTCATGAAGTTACAAGCACTAAATGTTGTTAATGACAGTGCAGAGCGAGGCGTCAAGCTAAGTAGTGACTTCATCAAGTCCTCAAAATGTGAAGAGCACTATCAGAATGTGGTGCAAGTTGTTGAACGAGATAGACAAAAACAAAAAAAAAAATCTACGAAAATGACTAAAAAATTAAAATTTATTATAATTTATGCAAGCAATCAATTTTATATTAACTTAGAAAGTTATTAGTGCGTCTATATCTGTTCTTTTAATGTATTCTAAATTAATCTTAAGTTTATATTTTTGTTGGAATATAAATTTATTTTTTCCTCATAATATTGTTTTTATCCCGAAATTTTCATATTTAGTTGAACTGGTGGACCACATAGATATTATTCAAAACTTGTAAAATTTTATGTACATACTTTTTTTGACATTTGGAACAAAAATAACATAGGTAGAAATAATTTCTAGAAAATTTTTTAAACCATGAAGGGTTTGATGCACGCTAATGTACATCCAAAAAAATTTCATCAAAATCGGAGGGGGTCGAGTGAGGACGCCTCGTAGACTTGACATGAAATGACCCCCTTGTATATATATATACTAGTTGACCAAATCAAAGATTTTTAGCTGGACAGAAGTGATTCAAAAGTTCGATTTTTTTTAGGGTATTTTTTCGAAAAACAGGCACTAAGTGAATTATTGCCGATTTAAAAGATTACCAATTTATGAAATGGTGCCTTACTTTCGTAGTTTTATTAAATATTGACGCAACAACAACAAAATGACACCTTTGTGACATATTTCGCATGCTAAATTACTATAGCCGAAATAAACACATTCGTATTCCTTTATAATGAAACACTGCCGTTTAAAATTCTACAATCAGTTTCGATTCTACCCAAGTAGAATCAACTCATCTGATTTTGCTCGGCCGATCATCGAACTCCTCGTAAACTGATCCGGTAACGGACGATGACATCGTTCCGATCAGTATCCGAGCACGGTTTTCGATGAGCTACTTTTCATCGGAAAGCGATATCCGTCCAATCAACTTTCCCGACGAAAATAAGCCTAACGATGTTCCATCGGAAAAGGATATCCTTCCGATCAAGTTTCCCGATGAAATGTATCGGCACGGGACTGTTCTACTCGTAAATTACTCCAAATCTTATCGTATTTCGAGCAAAACTCATCGGATATTGCTGCTCGGATTCTGTTTGGCCGATGAGACATATTGGATCTTCGGTCGATGAGAATTTCATCGGGTTTCGATGAACGGCCAATCATCGGTCGATGAGATGATGCTGCTAGGGTATATTCTTGGAAAATCCGGATCAAAATTAACCGATGAAAAAAAGTCAATCAAAAGTCACAAAACCAGTAGAAGAATCGAACCTAAATCTTCGCATCAATGGTAAGAACCGGGTTTTAAACCCGCGCCTCTGAGAATTAGAGGCCAATGCCTAACTACTATCCTACCTTGTCGGTGTACATTAGTTTTGTATGTGAAACTTAAATTAAAAATTTGTCCAGAATGTTAAAGTCTGGCGTTCATAAAGCAGTAAGTAACCGCCCCTAAGCCAGGGTTAAGGCAGAAATAGGCAATACATCATCAACTTATTTATTCCATCCATGGACTTCAGTTTCCTGATTTTTGGCACTCGTTAGCATGGAATAGAAATTCAACGAGTTGGAGGCAGAAATCCTCTTATAGAGCAAAAAAAAAGCAAAAAAAAAAAAAAAAGGTAGCTAATATGAAAATAGAGCTTCAGCTAGCGACTGCACTTGGTATGGTACAACTTGAAAATAAAGCAGTAAGTAACCGCGTCTAAGCCAGGGCTAAGACAGAAACATGCAGTACACTACCAACTCGTTTATTCCATTCATGGATGGAATAGACGAGCTGGCGGTGTATTTCATCTGCTGTTCATATTAAGTGGTAATGGCCAAGATTAATATTTAATTGCATACTATCTCACTTAATAAAGTACTGAATTTTCCATAACATATAAGGATACTTCAGTACCCGAGATCACAATGACAAATTACAGTGGTTTAGCTGCATTGAAAATGTATTTTTTTAACTGATTTTCCAATCGAGTGTATGCAACAAGGAAAATTACCGTAAAAAAAATATACGCACAATATCATTCGCAATGAAATATTTATTAAACTTAATGTGACGTGAAAAAATGCTTAAACCTACTACTTTTACTTTCACAAAATGTGTTAAATATGTTTAGCTCCAAATCATCACTCTTCATATATTTTAATACATTTTATTCAAATGAATATCTACCTCATCTTTTTAGATGCAATAACTCCTGGGCCGTAAAATTTCATTGCCACCCCACGCTATAGGGCACTCGGTGAAAGAAAGCAAGAGACATTTCGAATCTTCTGTGTGACATCATAAATTCCGAAAGCTTTGTTGTCATGAATCGTTGTGGGTTTCTGAGATCTTTTTATGCTGTCCCTTTCTGACCTTAGAGATGATGGTGCCTTCCTGAAATATCACGTTTATGTCCTGTGTTTTATTACGGAAGCAGTGCGCGTATTGCTTTATCTTCTTATTCTGCCGATCTTTATGCTTCGACATTGCGTATGCTTTTGCTCTTCACTTGAGAAGTAGAATAGCTTTACTTCGAAGTAATGGATACATTATCTGTATATGAGAATCAAAATACGGTTATTTGTGCGGTATTCAAGTTAAACAATGAAATAGGGACTTGAAACAACGTTCTGAAATATAATTTTACAACAAAAGTATATTTTTGATAAAGATTTTTTTTTTTTTTTTTACGAGGGAACAAACTGGGTGTTCCTGTTGAATATGCAATACCTTTATTTCAGTAATGGATCATTTTAGATGCCTAATTCTAAATGCAAAAACGATCAAAATAAGGAGCAGAATTGAGATATTGAAAGCTTGAAGCAAAAAAAAAAAGTAGTGAAAAACTACAAAATATAACATTTTATACGGATTCTCGGTCATTTAATTTATTTTTAGGGAAGTCAAAAGCATGGAAAATTATTCGAACACATAAAGTTTAACATTACTACCACTAATTATAACTGAGATATAAAACGCAGCGCTATGAGAGTTACACTCTGAGTCAATAGCACCTTTTTCGGGGAAATATAGTGGCTAACAAGGGCTTAAAATAACGTGTATGCATGAGTATTTTTCGTAACAACCTGTTTTCTTCTTAAAGGTTGACGTGTTCTACCTATCGTTTTTTGCAAGTCCCTAAAATTTTTAAGCTCGAATATCTCCTTGAGTTTTGGTTGTAAACTTTCCTTTTTTTATGTTGGAATTATTTTTCAGTGTAGAATATTTCGCTATAGAGGTTAAGGAGAGTTAGACTACCTAGAATTTGTGTAAGAAGTTATATTTCATATTTTTTCACCTTTTTTTTATCTTCAGCATTTTATTATCTATACGCTGGTCCTTGTTTTGAGAATTTTTGCAACTGGAACTATGCATATATTACAAATGGTTGCGGAAAGAAAGGTCTTACAGTTTAAACGGGAACATCTTGTATATTAAATGCAATGCGTAAAAAAATATTCAAGTCATGAAAAAAATAGTTTGCAAATTTCCTTCTCTTCTCATAAAGTTTGGTGTGAAAACCTTCTGTATTTATTCTCCCATAAATAAAAACCTTCACTTTGCTTAAACTGCAAAATTTCCTTCGAAAGACCAAAATTGATTTTTAAATATTCCTGCAGAATATTAAATGTCTCGAGGATTTAGATCAGTACATATAAGAAGCACGTGGAAAAGGATAATATTTTATTTCTTTCCGCAAATTACTTAAGCTGTTCTTTTCTGCCAATGGAATACGAAGAGGGCTCATAAAAAGTACTCAACCGAGAATGCTTAGCAGAGATTTCAGAAAAAGAACGTGTTTGGCAGTAGTAAACGGGTAACTTATCGCTAATCATGTGTGTAAAAAAGTAAATGGATTTTGTGGGAAGAATGTGTAAAAATGAACAGATACATGTTATAAAAAGGGTTGTTTTTTTTTTTTTTTTTTGAAAATATCATCCATGTCGTAGTAGGAAATGGTAAACGTAAGAACTATTCGAGTATACAAACACGTGTAGTAATGAAAGAATACTTCTGTAATTATTTTAAAACATGTGTGTTCCCAATATCAATCTAAATGTATGTTTATTCTTGTATGAAGTATGGCTTTTTTGAGTCACATACTTTATTAAATACATTGTCACTTATTTATTTGTGATCATTTTTTATTGAATAGCAATAGTAAATAAATATAATGCAAACACATTTTAGTTATTTATTCCATTATCATACTCACTAGCTTCTCAACTTTTTTTTTTAATCTATAGTACACCCAAAATACCAACATTGAAATTGGATGATTTAAAAATTAGTTTCCTTTTAAAGTAGTACCATTATGTTTTCAAAGAAAGTGTTCTTTTCCTACAATGAATTTGATTTTTCTTTCAAGACGATATCCACATCACTTCGATTGAATTTTCTTTTGAGTCCTGTGAACCAAAAGGAACTTAACGGGTTGAAGTTCTTTCAATCAGTAAATCTATTGTGGATGAAATTTAAGGTTCATTAAATTCTCCTAAACTTCAGAGAAACATACCCAGCGGTCTTCCCAAAGGTTTTCAGTTAGTAAAGTTTTGTTGCTTTTCCAATCAAGGGAAATTGTTGATGATTGAAAAATTTAACATAGGAGATAGATTCGTAAAATGTATCGGAACATTTACAAAAAGATAAATCAAAAAATGTGTCCTTTAATATGTGAATATATATATATATATATATATATATATATATATATATATATATATATATATATATATATATATATATATATATATATATATATATATATATATATATATATATATATATACACTGAAGTGACAAAAGTCATGGGATAGCAATATGCAAATTTTCAGATGGCAGTAGCATCGCATAGAACAGGTATAAATGCGCAGTGCTTTTACAGAGCTTTCATTTCTGTTCAAGTTATTCATGTGAAGAGGTTTTAACGTGATGATGACCGCACGACGTGAATTAACAGACTTTGAACGCGGAATGTTAGTTGGAGCTAGACGCATGGGTCATGCCATTTCGGAAATCGTTAGAGAATTCAACATTCCCAGATCCACTGTGTCAAGAGTGTGCCGAGAGTATGAAATTTCAGGCATAACATCCCACCATGGACAGCGCAGTGGTCGACCGCCTGCACTTAAAGATCGAGACCGGCGACGTCTGCAAAGAGTCGTAAATTCTAACAGACAAGCAACACTGCGTCAAATCACCGTAGAAATCAATGTGGGACGTACAATGGACGTGTCTGCTAGAACTGTGCGGAGAAATTTGGATTTCTTAGGCTATTCCAGCAGAAGACCGACTCGAGTGCCTTTACTGACAGAACGACATCGCTTGCAGCGACTCTCGTGGGCACGTGAGCATATCGGTTGGTCCCTAGATGAATGGAAAACCGTGGCCTGGTCCGATGAGTCACGATTTCAGCTGGTAAGAGCCGATGGTAGGGTTCGAGTGTGGCGCAGACCCCACGAAGCCATGGACCCAAACTGTCAGCAAGGCACTGTTCAAGCTGGTGGTGGCTCCGTAATGGTGTGGGCTGTTTTTTCATGGCATGGACTTGGTCCTCTAGTGCGACTGGACCGAACATTGACTGGAAATGCTTATGTGCAGCTACTTGGAGATCACTTGCAGCCATTCATGGACTTCATGTACCCAAACAACGATGGGATTTTTATGGATGACAATGCGCCATGTCACCGGGCCACAACTGTTCGCAATTGGTTTGAAGAAAATTCTGGACAATTCCAACGAATGATTTGGCCACCTAGATCGCCCGACATGAATCCCATTGAGCATTTATGGGACACCATCGAGAGGTCTGTTCGTGCCCAAAATCCTGCCTCATCAACGCTTTCACAATTATGGACGTCTATCGAGACAGCATGGCTCAATATTCCTGCAGAAGACTTCCAACGACTTGTTGAGTCCATGCCACGTCGAGTTGTTGCACTTCGCCGGGCAAAAGGAGGGCCGACACGATATTAAGAGGTATCCCATGACTTTTGTCACTTCAGTGTATATATATATATATATATATATATATATATATATATATATATATATATAGTCGCTTTGGTCTCATTGATTGTTTTTATACATACTGTTCTGACCAAAATTTCAATATGATTACATTTATTAGAAAAGAACAAATATTTGCTATGTGTATTGAACTTGGAAACCCAACAACTCATTTATTATATAAAAGAGACTTACTCAATGTAAAGATAATTGTTAAATGCGTTCTTTGGAACTAACCCCAATCACTCATGATACTTGGCTATAAATACACTCATGTTCAAAATTATCTTTACATACACAAAATTAATGATATTCAATGAAATGTCCGATAAATGTGATCCGTTTTTGCAGAAAATGTGTGAAAAACAAGCCTAATTATCATTATTCAATAAAAAGCTATCAAACGAGTCTGTGATATGCAAATGTAGGTTGACGTCATCCGATACGTAATCAAGTGCTTCGAGCAAAACGAGTAACTTAGTGAATCTCTGCGATATAAAGTTTGATTTCAGTGTGTAAGGGATCAAATCGGTTTGCTATCGCTTCGAAATACTATTTGGAAGAATCTATGAGGAGGCGACTCATCGGCCGTTTAGAAGCAGGGCAGCCTATCACGGAAGGAGATAGATGTCTGAACATTTCGCGACAGACAGTCTCTACATTATGGAAACAGTTTCAAAACGAGGGAACTGTTGTAAGAAGGGCTGGACAAGGCCGTAAACGAATGACAACTGCTGACGAAGATTGATATTTAGCACTAACTTCCCGTCGTAACAAGAAATCTACTGCTATCTTGTTAGTTTCAGACCTTGTAGCCACCACTGGAACTACTGTATCACGGCAAACGTTATACAGAAGGCTTAATGATACAGGTCTTCATGCCAGAAAGCGAAGGGTATATGTTTCACTGTTCGCACGACATAAGAGAGAACGCCGGAATTGGTGCAGAGCTCATTAGAACTGGAGTAAACACCAATGGTCCCATGTTCTCCTTACTGATGAGTAGAGATTTAATTTTAGCAGTGATTTTAGACGGGTTTACAGGTGGAGGGAATCAGGAACACGAAATCATTCCTCAAACATTACGGAATGTGACCATTTTTGTTGTACAAGTGTGATGGTAAGGAAAGGAATAATGATCAAAGGACGCACAGTGGCTACACGTTTTGGACAGTGGCTTTGTGACTGGCAAAAGGTACCGGAATGCGGTGCTAGAGCCTTATGTCAGACTTTTCAGAGGTGCATACGGACCTGACTTTTATTTATGGACGATAATGCTCTTCCACATCGAGCAACGCTCATTGACGACTTCCTCGAAAGCGAAGGCATTGAGCGAATACCGTGGCCAGAGAAGTCTCCTGATGTGAATCCGATAGAGAACTTATGGGACTACCTTGGAAGAGCAACTGCACGTAGACCTCATCCTCCTCGAGCTGTAAATGCTCTGAGGACGGCAGTACTTGAAGAGTGGGGCTTAATTCCCCAAACTGTGTTAAACAACGTTATTGCCAACGTTATTGCCTGTGTGTTAACAACGTTATTGCCATCATAAAAAAAACGTTGTGATATGTATGTACAAGTCAGGGGAGATCATATCCCGAATTAAAATCGTAAGGCTTAACTCTGTTTTGCGTTATTCTTTTTTTTCTGAGATTGTTTTTCCACATTTTATTTCCATTTTTCATGCTACAATGTTATATTATGTGCAACGCCCTTACTTTTCCATTTGTTATTTATGTGTCATAGTGCTATGTAACATTCCACAAAGCATCACAAGTTCATAGTTCACAGTTTCTGAGAAATCTGAATTTAGGCATGTAAAGATAATTTTGAACATCAGTGTAGTTCTAATAGACAGTACTACAGAGATTGTAAATGTAACAATTCATTATAAAATTATGTATCTCTTCAATTTAAATGAAAAATTAAGTAAGACTTTATATACCATAATAAACTAAATAATATCAAATACGCAATAAAACAAAGTTTGAAGTCTTCAAAAATTATAAAGCACACCAAACTCCTTGGCTACCTTGGCTGAAAATCGCCATATATTTCACGTACGTTTTAATACAAATTTATAAAAAATGCAATTTCAGTTAATTATCATTCAAAACTCGATAAAAAATTACAAAACAACACAAACAAGTCAATTTTCGGTCACCCTTAAAAGCAGCTTTAGTCCGAACGGGATTCCAAGCATTATTGTGCTTGATCAAGGTCCACCGTACAGCTGAAAACATCCAAAACATTTTGTGAAGTGTAAGGTTGCAAAAGTGTAACATCCAGCCCTTGTAATTTAAAGTCCTACGAGTTAGTTGGACGTTCCTTACAAAGTGTTAATGGATTAATTTTTAAAGTTAGAAAACCATAAATGTATCAAACATTTTCTTTAATTTCAGAGTATAAAAATTTGATATATCGAGCCCTTTTCGATATATCAAGTCGAGTCCCTTTCAATATATCGCCAAGTGGTTGGCGATATACTAAAACGGGATAGCTAAATTATAATATTACGTAAGTCTGCACTAAAATTGACCCCAAAAGGTGCTGATTTGACCCTAAAAGGAGTAAAAGACATCTTCAAGACATCCGAAATATAGCCAAACGATGATAAGGTGCACAGTTGAACCCCACTCAGAAGTTTTCGTGAAAAATGTCCATCTTTTACGGAAATAGTCTCCAAACTTTTTGGCCATCGGGCTATTTTGAAAAATATCCGACGATCGAATGCCAATGCTCCCCCCTCCCGCTCCTCGATAGAGATATCAATTGTAACTCAGATTTTCTAGACTATTTTGTGTTTAAGACATAATTAAAATACATTAAAACTACATTTTTGACTAAGCATTGTGGCATTTCTAGAATTTAAAAACAAAGTGACATTTTATATCAAATTTTCGGTTTTCACTGGCGGAAAGTCGAATTTGCTATTTTAACATTAGAACTAACATTCTGGGTTAAAATGTTAAAATTATCAAAATTATTTAAAAGTCGACTCAAAATGCGTTTACTTCAGTTTCTACTTGATCCTAATTAGTTATGTGAGAAGAAATTGCATTTATTACCACATTATATATAACCTCATTAAATCTTTCATTGACTTAAAAATATTCCCCTATATAGTCTTTCCTCCAATTCCAAAACGTATCTAAATTTTTTTATTAACTATTATTGTTGTATCGTACTATGCTTAATTTCTAATGAAGCAAATTACACAAAATTATAAAGAAAATTTTAAATGTTAGACCAAGACAGAATATATTAACTGCAGTTGGAGAAAACCTTATCTGAAAGCATTGTGAAGACTACGCAGATCCGAATCACAGCATTAGGACACTTCCAGGTTAAGTTTGCCCAACTTAACGTGACTAAATATTTTAAGAATTGATATCGAATTTATCCAAAAATGCGAAATTAAAAAGTCGGAAAATATGAATACAAAAGAAATTCTCACAGTTTAATTTCACATACCTTGCCTGATTTAAGTATCTGATATCTCACTCGCTGCCACGGGCTAGATGTCTGATGATCACGGGCCCCTTTTGGCCCGCGGGCTGTAGTTTGGAAACCTCTGTTCTACCGTAGCCCGTTTTCAGCTATGCGTACATACAGGTGCAACGAGAAAACGTCGGGGAGGGTCAAATGAATGTTTCAGTGGTCCATAATTTCGTAGGTGTATATGCACTGCGATAGAAACTACTCAACATTCATTCAGGAGTGAGTATAATGGAATTTTAGGCGGAATTTGCTTTAACTACGTAAAAGAAGGTAAAAACAAAAAAGAAATACAAATTAAATGATATTACATTATTCAAATCGAAAAGAGCAATGCTAACTCCACCGATGCTTCTAGCCAAATTAATGTATAGCTCGAGAGAAATTTATCAATGATATTATAATCCGACCAAGTTAAAAAAAAAAAAGCAATTTATTTATATATAGTATAAAAATATTCTCTTAAACTTTTTTTATCTTAAAAACTATGAAAATGTAACTGTCTAACACTGTTTCCGAGAGTGAAACACCACTTACCTAATTCTTACATGTGAAGATAATATCGCTTCTATTTTCGAAGCAAGGTCGAAACTTTAGAACTGTTTCTGCTTCATACTCTTTTTTCATCAAGTTTAGCCACCTTTTCTTTCTTCGTTGAACAGCATGATCAATCTTTTACTTCCAAGTTTCATTGAATCTAACAAAGGAAAGTATTTTTAGCCAGGCGGAAGCACTTGAATAAATAGTAAGGTTGATAGATACAATTGACAGTAAATTCGTATATTACCTTAACATTTTGAAACAAAACTAGTTTAAAAGGTTAGAAGTTTTCATATTTCGCTTTAAAAATTCAGAACCCTATATTGTCCGTTTTTAGCCTACTTTCCCGTTAAAAATAAAAGAAAGACGAAAAAAGTATCAAAAGTAGCTTAATGCATCTAAAAAATATCGCCAAGTCCAAAAAATATCGCCAAGTTAAAAAAATATCGCCAAATCCAAAAAATATCGCCAAGTTAAAAAAATAAAAAGGTAAAATGAATATCGAAAAATTAAAAATTTGAAAGTAGGGTATTGAGATGGGGAATTTGTGCGTCGGTCGGTCGGTCGGTCGGTCGGTCGGTCTGTCGGCCTGTCTGTCCCCCCCTAATAACTTTTGAATGAACATTCCGATTTGGACAAACTTTTTTTTGTTGGAAAGATCTCGGCGAGTACAGCTCATTCCCATATTTGATTTTTTTGATTTGAACAATTTTTGGTTCAACTTTGAGCCGTTCAAAAAACCGATCCCGCGATACTAACTTTTTAATGAACAGCCCGATTTGAACAAACTTTTTTTTGTTGGAAAGAACTTTTCAAGGGTACTTCATTCCCGTATTTACATTTCCGATTTGAACAATTTTTCGTTCAACATTGAACCGCTCAATCAAGCTGTCACCCCTAATAACTTTTGAATGAACAGTCCGATTTAAACAAACTTTTTATTGTTTGAAGCATCTCGGCAAGGATACTTTATTACCGTATTTAAATTTTCAATTTGAACACTTTTGGTTCAACATTGAACCGTTTGAGCAACCTTTCTCCACCTAATAACTTTTGAGTGAACCGTCCGAATGGAATAAATTTTTTTTTGTTCGAAAGATCTCAGCGAGTGCAGCTCATTCCTATATTTGATTTTTTGATTTCGACAATTTTTGGTTCAACTTTGAACCGTTCAAACAACCGGTCCCGCGATGCTAACTTTTGAGTAAACAATCCGATTTGAACAAACTTTTTTTTGTTCGAAAGATCTTTTCAAGGATACTTCATTCCCGTATCTACATTTTCGATTTGAACAATTTTTCGTTCAACATTGAACCGCTCAATCAAGCTGTCACCCCTAATATCTTTTGAGTGAACAGTCCGATTTAAAAAAACTTTTTTTTGTTCGAAGGATCTCAGCAAGGATACTTCATTACCGTATTAAAATTTTCAATTTGAACACTTTTTCGTTCAACATTGAACCGTTCAAGCAACCTTTCCCCACCTAATAACTTTTGAGTGAACCATCCGAATGGAATAAACTTTTTTTTGTTTGAAAGATCTCGGAGAGGCTTTCCCATGCATTCCCATATTTCGCTTTTTGATTTGAACCATTTTTCGTTCAATATTGAACCGTTCAGAAAAAAAAATTAACATTAGCGTCTACGGGGAATTTAAGTTGAATGTTGATCCTGAACTTAAAGTCGGATTTCCTTCAAACTAACTTTGTAAGAAAATGGTTTTGATAAATAATGTTTGTAACGTACTTTTCTGAGTAATCTTCTATGAGGACTCTGATTCCGACTCCGACTCCGCAAACATGGCGGAAATGCAGGCTCAGAAAAAAAAATTACTGACTGTGCAGACGAATTTTTGTTTATTTATAAATTTGTTTTATTTTATTTATTATTATTATTTTTTTTTTGGCAGACGATGTTTTTTTTTGTAACAAAAATTTTTCATTCACGAGAACATTTTATTCTTTATTTATATTTAACAACTGGCAACAGATTAAAAGTGAAATTCAAGACATTTTATTAACGGACGAGTTTTTTTTTTTTCTTTTTTTTTTTTCTTTCTTTGATAAAATGTGTTTTGATGCTCTTTGTACTTTTATTTATTCATTTATTTATTTTATTTTTATTATTATTATTATTATTATTATTATTTTTTTTTTGAAAACCATGAGGATTTTTTCTACGGAGGAACTATAACAGTTACACTCTTTAAAAGGTGCGACAAAACTTTATTTATTCGTTAATTACTTTTTACGTGTCTACTTCATCTGATGAAAGGGGTATATTTTGCTTTTCGAAATCAGCTCTAAGTGCTAAAAAGGTATGTTTGACATAATTTTAAGTCTCAGATAATCAAGAGAATAATGATCAGATGCGAGAATGCCGATGTCGATGTACGGGAAAGTAGGCTCGTTTAGTTCTTGACAGAACTTCTTGTTAATTATAAAAAAATAAGTTGAAATATTCGTATTTAAAGTTAAAAAGTTTCATTAGTGCATGTTTACTTGAAATTAAGTCAATACTTTAACGCCACACTAAGAATAACGAAGTTGATAGAGAGACGATTTATAGTACAATCGAATAATAGTAACTTTTTGCTTTTGAAGCAAACTAGTTTAAAAAGTTGAAAGTTTTTCTTAATTGGTTAAAAATGTTTACGACCTTGCATTTTAAGTTTCTTAGTCTACAAATAAAGTTTAAATAATTTTATTAATAATTATAAAGTTTCATAAGTGCCTATTCATTTGAACTTTTTAAAATTATATATATATATATATATATATGACATTTTCCCCCAAAGATATTTTGTATACTGGTTACAAATAGTGTTTAATGGACAAGAAAAATAATTTAAAAAATATCATGTAAAAAAAATTGTTTTATTAAAAAAAGAAAAATTGTCCTTAAAAAGGTACGCTCGGCACCAGAGGGTATTTTTTTTTTTTTACATTTTTTTTTTTACTCTGCCTACGATGTAATATTTAAAAAGACATTTTATAAGAAGAAATAAAAGCAGCAAGTAACATTAACTGGGAATATTTTTAAAAAAGTAGCTTTTTGTTCTTAAGATTGTGAACGATGTAATTCTTGATAAAGATCATAATAAAATGGCTACAGAACACACTTTACAATGGTTATGTGCTGTAATCTGTTAATAATTAATTGAAACACTATTATTTGATTGAAATGTTCATTTATGGTAAATTCAGACACACTTTTGGGACCGTCCATAAAAAGGGACGCTAGGCATTAATGGGTTAAAAACTTTTTTTTTTTTTTTTAATTGAGTTGAGTTGAGACTAATCCTCCAAATGTCGGACGAAGTCAGACAAGGTCCATCAAACCATTTACCCGGAAGAAATCGAGGACAAGAAGAGGTGATTCAAAGATATCTTCTTTGCAAAATCCTAGACAGTCCAGGATGTGCTCTGGAGAAGCCTGCTGGGTTTTGCATTTAGAGCAGACGTCGAAGACTTTCCTGCCCTCAATGAATAAGAGACTCTTCGTGTGGCCGCTGGCTAATCTAAAAATTGCAGTTTTCGATGATCTGTCACAATTGAGGGTTGAATGAAGAGTCGGGCTCTTTGCCAGCGTACCACTCATGGTAGGAAGGTATCTTGATTTTTTTTATTCTTCATTCTAAGTAAGATTCTTTAGGAACGTTCATCTTTTGGCTTCCTAAATATTACTTAGATTCTTATTATTCAGATTTTAACGAATTTTTCCCCATTGTAATAAAAATGTTTATGGATGTTGTGTCTTTTTTAAAATCATACGCAGTAAAATTTCAAGCAATTTAACTTTTTTCTTAAAGTGAGAAAAAAAAATCTAAAATATTTGTCAATAAGAATTCAAAAAAATGTTTATACAGATAATATTTTTCCAAGAGTTGGTTAGCAACCTAACTCAAACATTATCGAATGCAAAACAATATACACATTTTCAAAAACATGCAATATGCATTCTTCAGACTAAATCGCTGTACATTTTTCAATTCTATGTTTTGAAAATTCTTTCGCTTTACAATTACAACGTTCATGTCAGTAACAATTAATCGTTTTGAATTGCATAATAGTTAATTACATTTATTACATAATTAACAAACCAACTGTTCACGTTGATGGCTGCTATAATTATCATGTTCCATATCTCTACGAGCATCTGTTTTTCAAGTCTCTTTGCGCAAAATTAATCTAAACATCTTACTTTAAAAAAAAATTCAAACAAAATTGTATTTACTACTATATTATGAGAACTAGGTCTTTTGGGAGACCTTTAATGTCAAACATTTCAGAAGTGCTTTTTTACATTATAATGCAATTCATGATCAAACCTAAGCTGGGATAAACTTAATTCCTAACAGTTCTTTATTAAATTTATGTTTTGGTGTGCCGTAATTGTGTTGTTAAAAATTCTTTTTTCGTTAAGACATTACAGTTGCTACGTTAAGTCCCATGCTATCTATATTCTTTATCAACCCAGGCCGTTTACAAGTTTTGTTTTTAGGTGAGCTAAGCTTGCAGATAGAAAAAGTAAATATGATTGTTGTTGGGATCTTTTTGATAAAAATGGGTTTGGGGCTCTTATTTCTCCGAGGTTTAGCAAGCTTTAGGCAAATTGGATTAAAGTTTTTTTTACTGCTCTTTCCGAACAAATGTTTTCCATCTATTCTGTGCCCAAAAAATAATAGTGTAGGTAGTAACTAAAAACTTCATTAAAGATTAGGGGTTTTACTACAAAAAAAGACTTCTGATAATTTTAATGCATTCATGACAAAGGAACCAAGAAAGAACAAGATTATTTCAACTGTTTATTTTTTTCTTACTAGCTTTAGAGATACAAGCTTTGCTCTGCAATAATAATGGCAATAAATTACATCGACAAAAAGAGCTTAAGCGATTTTTCATGATTCGATTGTTGCGATAAAGCAATGTCTGTGCTTTATGTATTTATTTACACATTTAATGATTTAGTTTTTATTTAGTCTTTGATGCAATTTCATTGAAATCAAAATTTATTCTCTGTAATTGAACAAAATTTGCTTACTGTATTTGATGATGATTAAAATTGCTACCTTGGAAATATTGAAATTCAAAATATTCAAGCAGAGAAGGTGCTCCACCTTTATTCCCCGGAAATAATAGTCTAATGTAATAACCCAAAAGCGAGATAAAATCATTACCATTTTTATGAAACATAGTTGACAGGAAAAATTTATCAAACTGCAGATTCTATAAGAAAAAAAAAATCTGTGCGGAAGTAAAAGTGAAAGTAACAATTTATTTCTTTCAAAACCAAAATGTTGAGAAAGAAGTAAGTGTAAACGCAACATCTTTAAACATAAATCCACTAGTCAAAAAAATAAAACTTAAGGTTGCATTTTTGTTCCTGTTACCTCAAGCATGCATCTCGCAGTTTTCGGTGATAGACAAAGAAGATAGTAACTTAAAAAAGTAAAAGTCAACACTTTTATTTTTAGAAAGAAGGGGGCAAAACATAAATCAATTTTAGAAAGGTAAAGACTTATTTTCTAATATTCAACTTTGGTACTTCTTTTTATAGTTAAGAGTAAGCTTTGATAAAAATGGAAGAAGGTATTTAAATAACAAGAAATCTATAAAGTAATCCTTTTAAAATGATAAAATACTCAAATCTCTTTTCACTTAGGACCAAATAAATTCTCGTAGTAATCTGTTTTAAAAATTTTATATATGCTAAAGATTCAACTTCTTGTGATTGCGAACATTTTTCATAATAAATAAGCAGCATTTCATATTTCTAGCTTTAAGTTTTAAAAAACTGAAAATAAAGTCATTAATTATTGTTAATTGCATGCCTGGTTTTTTTTCTTTTTTTCTTTTTTTTAAGCCTTAAAGGTAAATTTTAAAAACAATCATCAATATCATTAAGAAAGAAACATGTGATACTAGTGTAAGGTCTAGTAGAATTCCTTGCACAAAGAATTATTCAATGATTTCATTTAACGTGTCTATATTTTGGTAAAAGGTTTCTCTTAAAAGTGAAAAATAATTCCAACGTTTAAAATTGCTCATTTTCACATAGAACAGAAAAAGGAGCGATATTTCTAGGAATGAAAAAATCTTTGGAATAAATAACAGAAACCTTGAAACATACATCGACCAACAAGTTTTCAGATAAAAATATGCAAACCGATGAGGTATTTGTAGTTTCGCTAATTATTGATTTTTTAAAATAGTTAAAAAATGCCAGTTGTGGAATAGTGGAACACTTTTCCCAAATTTTTACTAGCATATATCATCAGTTCTTAATTATTCCAAGCAGAATAGTGAATTATATGTAATTCCAACAAAGTGCCGAAACAAAAGAAATACAAAAGAAAGGTAGAAAAATCCGAATAAGCAAAGCATTTTCTGTTAAGGCTCAAAGAAACATAAAATGTAAAACTTTAATACACATAATGGCAAACTTAGTGGAAGTTCCTTTGAACGTTCCTGTACTGTTCTTCCTCCAGTGATTTGGCAACACTTTTATGTTTTCAGAAAAGCATCCCATGTTAACAAGTGATATATTTTTTCCATGGCTAAATAGAATATGAAGTGTGGACAACTAAAGAAAACGACCTGATTTTTATTGAAATCACAAAGAATGTAACTATGCTACCCTGCGGTGTTTTACCCTCATTGTGAACAATTTTGTGTAACCTTACTCTATAAACACGGTGGCAGTAGTGCTCCTTTCACTGCTATAGAGTAACTTAACCAATATATTTGGTGTAAGGTTATAGCATAGTAATGTAGCTATAGCGTAACGTTTCATCAATTGCTGTATAAGATTACACAAGAATTATCTGTCAAAAGAAAGAAAAAAGGGCATACATCAAACTGAAAAATTACTTCCAATTATTCGTTCTGAGGTTTGGTGCTTTCCTACTACCAAATAAATTTACGAAAATTCGTAAGCTATTTCAATTACACAAGATAGGACCGAATCCCGAACTGCTAACTTAACACCTACGGAGCAAAGCAAGCACATTGACCACTGGGGCGGTTAAGGCACATCTTGCTTACGTTCAAGAGCTCTGTGCCGATGTTAGTCTTAACGCATGCGTTTGAGTAATGCTCCAATAATTTTAACGCTTGGTGGAACTTAACACAGGGTGCGGGAAACTCCTTCAACTATTAGAGTTTCTTAAAATCGAAACAGCTTACTCCACAAATTAAGTAACGTTACCCCCATTCACAATGATAATTTTACACAATTTTCTTACAGTGGTGTTAAGAGAATATTAAAATCAATGTAATTACGAAACGAAGGAAAAAAAGGGAAACGTTTAGTTACTTTCTGGCTTGAAGTGCAATTGTTGAAAGTAATTTTAGAGCATTCAGAGTATGCAATACAACAGCAACTCTTTTATTCCATCCATTTACTGCAGTTTCGTGCTTTTTGGCACTCGTCAGCATGGAATCGAAATTGAAAAATCTGGAGGCAGAAATCCTCTTGTAGAACAAAGAGATAAAAAAAAACAAAAACAAAAAAAAAACCTGGTAGCTAATGTGAAATTAGAACACAGTTGGTGTTTTAACTGTGTTAGTGAGTTGGTGGTGTATTGCATGTTTCAGATTTAGCCCAGGCTTAGGGGTGTTACTTACTGCTTTACATTCAGAGTAGATAATGCAATATATTTTTTTAAGTAGAGCAGCCTATTTTTGGATACATAAAAGAATATGGTACTGCAATAAGAACGATAAGTTGAAGCACCCAATGAACTCATTATAAAGAAATTAAGTTTTTATGAATTAAGGCTTAGTGAGGGAAAGTGTATAAATTTCTATGGACTTAAGTAAATTACTTCTCCAAGTTAATTATTTGCATTATCATGCATAACTTACTTCGAACTTCAGCCGACCACCAAGCATCGACATAAATTTACATATTCCATACCATTAAT
>JAXGGA010015176.1:0-29910 GCA_038373865.1 Uloborus plumipes
CTGCATTGAAAGCCCTGATTACCCCATAAAAGGGGTAAATCACCCCCTTGGGGACATTCGAATGCAACCCCAAAGATAGGTGCACAAAAATAAGCCAAAAGAAAAAATGAGAAAAATTTTGTTGCTCACAGAAACCAACAGAAATCTTACCAAAGTTTAAAAGAAGAAGAAAGTTTTCTTTCCTAACTTCAAAAACAAAATAATACATTTTCCGAAATGACATACTTTAGAAAGAACGTTGCAATATCGCAATAAGATAGAAGTAAATATACTGAAATAGAATTGAATGCCAAATTGTAAAAAAGTCGCCAAAAAAATAATTTTTAATATTGTCTTTCATTATTTATTAAATGCAATTATTGCTGCAAATTACAGTCCAACAATAAATAATCACATTGCAAAAGTATATTTGGAGCAATTTTTTCTTTTAAACTCAACTGATCCTAAAAATTTTAAGTATTAGTCATAGAAATTTCGTGCATTATTCTTCACAATGATAATAAAAACAATAAACATCGACAAAGATCAACCAGCAAACGATAAATTAAAAGCTAAATTCGTTCACTCAAGCCATTTGCTGCAATTTATATTGAAATAAATTAATAATGAAGTAAAATATGTTTTGCAGACGATAAATTTAGAATGGTATCCTGTATTTTAAGGAAAGGACTCGATTTCTCATTTGATTGACAGGTGCCATCTTATCACGGTTTTTAATATTTCATTTGACTAATTTTAATAAGGCTTGGAGTTTGGATTGTTACAAAAACAAATACATTTTTAAAATTATTAAGGGAAAAAGAACGAAATAAAAACGTAACCATGGTAACAACATGAAAAGTTGATTTCCGTTGATAAAATAATTCATTTCATCTCTATTTTCAAACAAATTTTATTCGCGAGCAAAGCCATTTTAGAATCGTTTGGCTTGCTTTACTGAAGGTAAGCCTTGAATTTCGGGATTCTAAAAACAATTGTTACAGCTCTCCTGATGATCGTAGAAACTTCGAAAAAACGTCATTTTGTGCAGAAAATTTCAAGCTTTCGAATGACATAAGACTTGAAAATGTGTATGGAATATTTCTTCCCTATTTTATCGAATTTCCGCTAAGAATTCGAATAGAAAAAGAACGAAATGGAATGTTCGAAAAATCGCTTCGAGGTGCAAAACTACATGCTACAAACTAATTTTGTGCCAAGTGGCATGAAAATCGACCGAACGGTTTTGGCGCTACGCGCGTGACTGACAGACAGACAGACAGAAAGAAAGAAGGACAGACAGAACCACCTTCAGCTTTATTATTAGTAGAGATTACACTTGAAAAATGAACCAAATACAATTCGAATGTTTGAAGTAAAGTAAATAACAATATTCATAAATTCCCCATATACTCGTGTACATATATCGTCGGCACCAGGCTAAAATTACGAATGTGAAAATTGGTACTTTTCAGGAGAGCCAAAACACTGAATATATTTTTTTCCCACCTGACGTGTTTGGTTATTTTTAATTTTTAAATTTTTATAGATATCTTTTAGTATAAAACTATAGTTCGAAGTTATCATTTAAATTTTAATTATTTGTAAAATTCGAACTTGAAAAATGAACTTGAAAAACGCGATTTTTCACATTCGTTATTTTAGCATGATTTTTACAACAACGGTGGGTGTGGTGCATTATCATTGGCTTTCTGAAAAGTTTGATATACTGCCGTACTAAGCACAAAAGTCGTATCTGCACTTTTTGATAAAATTGAGTTATCGCCACCAGGTGGTTCTTTGTGACGTATCTTACCCACATAAAATGTTTTATGGTCATTTGAGAACAAAAACATTTTTAAAAATTTTTTGAAAAAGTATCCTTCAAATCAAATACATTCAGGCGCAAAACTTTAAAGAGTTTTTTCTTAGTTTGAGCTCGACTACAGATACCACTTTTGCTCTTAGCACGGCAGTATACGTGTATTAATATTGTTTTAATGTTTATTAGGAAGAAAAAACGTCTGAAGTGAATTCATTTTTGCTGGAATATGAACTTTTATTTAGATGTTTTCGGGTGTCTATTGCCATCATTTATCCATCTTTTTATGAGCTGTTTTTCTGCCATGAGTAATAATGAATAAATACAATGCGTGTGTATTATAAGACATGTATGTATCTCTAACACAGGCAGAATTTATCATCTGGCGGTTGAGGGGATTGGTCACAATTTTTTTTAATCTAAATTTTTGCTACCACAGTCAACGTTCGATATAACGACCGTCTCCATCCTACAGAAAACGGTCTTTATAACGATTGGTCGCTATAAGAGGTAGAACATAGAGCATATTGGGATACAGTTGGGGGTTTTCTCACTGGTCGTTATATTAGGATGGTCTTTATAACGTGTGGTCATTATAACGAGCGTCGACTGTATTACCATATTAGGATTAGTAATATGTGTTAAACCAATAACTCAAGGGTGTTGACCATCTAAATTCCTCTCTGTGTCTCTAGTATCTGTTAGTAGTTCTTTTGGAAATGCTTGTACATTTTAATTAAAAGTTAGATCACCATCTTTTAATTCGTCCAAATTTACTAATTTTGACAAAAATCTGTATTTTTATTGACATAGTTTAAGGTGTCTATATTAATTATATAACACTCTCTTTTTTAACATGTTAATTATCTATTTCTATTTCATGCACTGTAGTGTAATACCTGTGTTATCACTTTTGTACATATTAGTTAGCTTTGTAGTGTTTCGTGTTTCGTATTCCACACTTTTTAAATTGTAGGTTGCATATGGCACTTTTTAGGGTAAAATATTGTGGCACCAGCGGCACCCTTGAAGAGTGCCATTTAACTTCCTGTGGCACCCTTGAAGGTGCCTTTTGACTCCATAGTGAATTCTACGGCCCTCTATGGCACCCTTTGAAGCAAAATGGCACATTTAAGAGTGCTTCAGGGACAAGGAGTGCTGCTGGTACTACACTGTTAAAACTACACTTTGCACAAGGCACCTTTAAGGGTGAAACTTTGTAGCACCAGCAGCCCCCACTGAAGATTGCCACTTGACTCCCTATGGCACCCTTGAAGGTGACATTTGGTTCCATGTGGCACCCGATGAATGCCTTACGGCACCCCAAGAGTGCCATAGGGAGCAAGATGGTACCTACAAGGGTGCTATAGCAAATCAAGTGGCACTTTTCATGGGGTGCCGCTGGTGCTATGACGTTTTACCCTTAAGGGTGATTTGCGCAACCTGTAGTTTTAATAGTGGACCACGTTTCACCCTAAAAGCTGCCTGAAATATGCAACCCGCAGTTTTAAGTGCGTGTACACTTTCAAATTACTTTTAATCAAAAGTTTTTCCCTCCTACCAAGTTACGAAAATTTTTGCTTTCATTAAGAACTCGCTGCTACAACCTCCTTTTAAAGAAAATCGTTATCTCCACACAACAAGCCGCTAAAGCCAAACTCTGCAAGAATAAAAACAACAGCCCATTCCCTACGCCTATCGCCTTCGGTATCGAGTCACAAGGTCTTCAAGCGGCTGCATTGTCACTCTCTTCAGTTCATGTGTGTTCCTCGAGTTTACACATTTTTGCAAAAATCTGCCTCTTATCTGGTTTGCTGTCGCTTCTTCCTGGAGGTCAAATGACGAGCGGAAAAGAAGAGAAAAGAAGATGAGATAAAAAACCGTAAAACAGGAGTAATTAAAGAAGACCTATCTAGTGAGAAGAGTAACCTTTTTAAAGAAAAGGAAGTCCGCTGAGATAATAGGATGAGGGGGGAGGGAGCGTTTGGAGAGTTTCTTATTTACTTCATGTTTTTCTTGATGATCGTGTGCTTGAATTTCGTGTCATTATTGCGGATGACTTGTTACTTTGACACTGTCTTGTTCCATTTCTCCTGAGCTCAAGTGTAACTATTGTATCAGGTTAACAAATAAAATATGAGTCAGTAATTTCAAATAATCAAGCAAAGGACCACCAATTGCTCTCTTTTACATTTTTCAACATTTTCCGTTTACAACAAGTGGAGAAATTATCATTACTCCATTAAGAAGATTCAAATTCGGTAATTTGCCGTGCTGCCATATCGATAATACAAATAAGCTTGAGCTACTGCTCAAAAAATAAACTTACAACTATGAATTCGCGAGAAAAAAAAAAAAAAAGAACACGAAAGAGAAGTTTGCAATGCAGAAATACTAATTTCCCTTTACAGCTCCTACAAATGGGGTGAATATTGCCAAAATAATTTGTCGGCTCCCTTTTGCCAACTTTTCTGCTTAAGTAAAAGAAAGTTGAAAAACATATTAAATTCTAAATAAATAAAAACAAAATAAATAAATGTCGAAAAATTAAAAATGGGAAAGTATTGTTTGAAATCATATTGCTATGATTTCGAATCGTCCGAATGCACTCCTATTCCTACCCCTCCTAAAAGTTCTGAAACACTTAACTGGGTCACCCTGTGTAAGGGTCATTCCATTTTAAATCAACAAATTTTCAAAAAAGTTGTTGCATCACCATTTTTGATTTTGATGAAAATTTGCATGTGTATTCCCTTTACTTCCAAGAGCTCAAAATAGTGTTCATTTTATTAAAAAAAAAATTACCCTTTGATATATAGGCCAATTTTGTTGTTTGCAACAGCGAAAATCGGGCGTTTTGATGCTTTGTCTTACAAACTATAACTTTTTTTCTATCAAAGATTTTGAGCTCAAATATAGCTCATTGTAAAGCTAAGAAAAAGATCTATTTATATATGCTATCAATAAATTTCAGATTTAAAAAAAATATACATTTTTTCAAGGTCAAAGTTCACGACGAAAATGACATTTTTTACTACTTTCGAACATTAAAAACCCCATGAAGGATTCAAAGTAACAAGCCGATTTTTTCATCATATATTCATAGTCATGGTTACTTACTGTATAAAAAAAATTGGCATGTTACTCCACCCCCTTTATGAGATATGTTCCCCCAAAGTTGTAATTTTTTTAAAAAATCCAATTTTCAACGCTAAAAAAATGCATGTGGGGGGCAAGATAAAAAATTTTTCATTTGTGGTATTTTAAGTACTTTTTGCCAGCTTTCTAATAAAACAAAAGTTGCTTTGTTATTCAAAGGCGTTTGGCAGATATAAGATCTGAACTTTCAAAAAATTGCACAAAAACAACACGATTATTTTCATTTTTTTAAATCTTTTTTTTATTTAAATGTAATTATATACCTTATTCTTTGCCTTAAACGCTAAAAATAGACTAAGAAGAGCAATGAAGAAACATATTTAACGTTTAATAAGGTAATTTAATATTTTTAACACCTGGGAATATAGAATAACACTAAACTTGTCTGATTTTTAAACATCTGATTGCTACCTACAACAGGACTGAGCTTTTCGCAACTTGTCCAGGTTTGTTCATACCATGTGGTCATCCTTGTTCTGGCTTGCTCTCACATGTGTATCTTAGTTGTCTTTCAAATTCTGAAAGAAGTAGGTTGTTGAGCTAGTGTTTCTTCTGTAAAATCTTATGAGGCTGATGTGATTTCTTTTCATTTCAAGTTCATTCATATTCACAGAATGTTTTGTTAAAGGTAAAAGAAGAAATTCTTTAGAATCCTTAAATATAAATTTAAATTTGTCTTTCTACATGTAAACTGTAAATAAGTTATGGATAACCCTAAATGCTCCATAGGAGTTTTTGAGAATGATGATTGTAATATTTTAAGTTACAGTAGGCAGTCTATTGTAAATAGTATTTCTAAGTACAGTAATGATGATAAAACTTTGCTGCACCTGAGAATTAGTTGTAAAACCATTGAAACTGTTTGTACCTACCAGCAACAAGTTCCATAAAGGTGGCAAAACTTGGCAAGACATTTGTTTGCATGGTAGGTACAAACAGTTTCAATAGTTTTACACCCAGTACTTAGGTGCAGTAAAGTTTTATCATCATTACTGTACTCAGAAATACTATTTACAATAGACTGCCTACTGTAACTTAAAATATTACAATCATCATTCTCAAAAACTCCTATGGAGCATTTAGGGTTATCCATAACTTATTTACAGTTTACATGTAGAAAGAAAAATTTAAATTTATATTTAAGGATTCTAAAGAATTTCTTCTTTTACCTTTAACAAAACATTCTGTGAATATGAATGAACTTGGAATGAAAAGAAATCACATCAGCTTCACAAGATTTTACAGCAGAAACACTAGCTAAACAACCTACTTCTTTCAGAATTTGAAAGACAACTAAGATACACATGTGAGAGCAAGCCAGAACAAGGATGACCACATGGTATGAACAAACCTGGACAAGTTGCGAAAAGCTCAGTCCTGTTGTAGGTAGCAATCAGATGTTTAAAAATCAGACAAGTTTAGTGGTATTCTATATTCCCAGGTGTTAAAAATATTAAATTATCTTATTAAACTTTAAATATGTTTCTTCATTGCTCATTTTAGTCTTTTTAGCATTTAAGGCAAAGAATAAGGCATATAATTACATTTAAATAAAAAAAAAGATTTAAAAAAATGAAAATATTCGTGTTGTTTTTGTGCAATTTTTGAAAGTTCAGTCCCTTATATCTACCAAACGCCTTTGAATAACAAAGCAACTTTTGTTTTATTAGAAAGCTGGTAAAAATTACTTAAAACAGCACACATAAAAAATTTTTTATCTTGCCCCCCACATGCATTTTTTTAGCGTTGAAAATTGGATTTTTAAAAAAAAATTACAACTTTGGGGGGACATATCTCATAAAGGGGGTGGAGTAACAAGCCAATTTTTTTAAAACAGTAAGTAACCATGACTATGAATATATGATGGAAAAATCGGCTTGTTACTTTGAACCCTTCATGGGTTTTTTAATGTTCGAAAGTAGTAAAAAATGTCATTTTCGTCGTGAACTTTGACCTTGAAAAAATGAATATTTTTTTAAAATCTGAAATTTATTAATAGCATATATAAAAAGATTTTTGTCTTAGCTTTACAATGAGCTATATTTGAGCTCAAAATCTTTGATAGAAAAAAAGTTATAGTTCATAAGACAAAGCATCAAAACGCCCGATTTTCACTGTTGCCAACAACAAAAATGGCCTATATATCAAAGGGTTAATTTTTTAAAAATAAAATGAACACTATTTTGAGCTCTGGGAAGTAAAAGGAATACACATGCAAATTTTCATCAAAATCAAAAATGGTGATGCGCACCCCATTTGTTGATTTAAAATGGAATGACCCGTAACAAAGTAAGGATCTGCGAAAACATTAGATCTTTACATCGAAGTCCTTCCTACTCAAAAGTGTTTGGAAACGTGAATGTTAAACATACTGTTGTATAAAGATGTTTTCATCTATTTTTCCACCAGCTGATAGCCCTTATTTTTATAAAAACAAGTAATTGAAAGCATGAACGGTTAAGTTTTATCCTATAATACTGTTAGCAAGCTCTTAAATTGTGAAAACAAAAATTTTGGGTGTAAGAAATGAATAAAATTTACTTTAGAACTTTAAATATAGCATACTACACAAATTCATCACTCGATAAAATGCATGATTAACCGTGTTACTACGAATCCCTAATTTAATTTAAATAAATTTTGCTTTGTTATCATTATACAGGGTGTCCACTCCAATCGTGGACCAATAGCTAATTTCTAAACCGTTAGAGATAAGCATATAGTTTATTTAGGAAAAAATCTCCAAATTATCAAAGGAATTTTGGGTCTATTCAATGTTTTTCAAAAAATCAAATTTTGAAAGAGTTACGAAATTTAAATTTTTATACAGCCCCCCAGTCCTATCAATCATATTTAGTAAAACATTCTTGACACTGTAACGTTTAAAACTAAAAAAAAATCACTGTTCTACGACAAAAATTGACCGAGTTATGGCGTTTTGAAAAATCAAGATTTTGAAGGATTTCGCATATGGTCCCTCAAGCGATCTCTCGATGGCGTCATGAAATAATGGTCCACGATTGGAGTGGACACCCTGTATATTGGATCCATCGTCCTTGAAAACAGGAAAATAAGTTTCTACTTTTTAAAAGAAAGAAGCTGCAACTTCTTTTCAGAAAAGATGTGTCTTATTCGCAGTTAATGTGCTGACAAAAAAGATTAAATTCCAAAGCCAGTGGTTATAAATATCATTAGACGACGTGTCGATTTGAAACGAAAATTTAGCTTTATAAAAGCAATGTAATGGAATGGTACGGGTACGTATTTTCAAAGAGAGAAAATTAGAGTAGGGGAGAGGGGGCACATGTGAACAAAAATGACATTTTGTATATTTTTCATTATTAATTTGAGATGTAAAAGAAACAAGTGCTATACATGATAAATCAAACATTTGATAATATTTTCATGCAGTTACCTCCCATCTTCAACAGTGAATTCCAGCCAAAAAATCTGGTCTAAAATTTATTAAATTTTGTTTACATCTGCCCGCAGTAGGTGGGCAGTTGTAAACACACCTTGGGCACAAGTAAACACGGATACCTAAATGGAAATAAAATACACCTACGCATATTTTTAAGTATACTGCTTATTACACATTAACAAACACTTATAATGAATATATCAAGGTATTTATTTAACATGATTAATTGACTTAATTCAACGAACATTGTAGCCTTCAAGTTTTACAGAAAAAGAAACCGAAGATGCAGCTCGACATGTGCCACCTAAAATTCTGTACCTCAGAACCAGACTAACGTAAGTCAATTTTCGTCATTTTTCAGTAGAGGGGAAAAACGATGTATTCGACAATCGTTTTTCCCCTCTACCGAAAAATGACGAAAATGGACTTACGTTAGTCTGGTTCTGAGGTACAGAATTGCAGGTGGTGGTAATTTTAGCAGAATATCATCAGAGTGTTTACCATCGATGTGTCATCTGTTTTTGACACATAAAAGTTTCATTCATAGTGAATTTTTGGCTTTCTGGTAGTGAATTCTATGAGTACACAGTCATTCACAGCTATATTTTCTGGTGCAAGGTTGACTTCAGCACGAATTTCTTGATAGTTCCGGTCTTTAAAACTAATGTCGAACTCAGTGTCACTTACTACAACTTATAACTGTTCCTTTTCCAACAGTTTAGCAAGTTTACCTTTCTTTTCTTTGCAACTTTCACATTTTCGTTAAATAATGAGTATGAAAACTTTTAATTATTCAATATCTCTTACTTAGATTATTCATTATATAAAAAAATAAACAATTTTTGAAATTGAATTAACTAAATACCATTATGGGGCACAGAGGAACTGTTCATACATGCCCCAGCATAATGTGTGTACCTGCACATGTGCCCCTTATCTCAACGTAGGCCTACTTTGATAAAAAACTACATTTTTTTCAATAAAAAAAATAGTACATGAAAACTTCTCTTATTTCATGCCACTTTAAGACGAATAAAGTTCAAATCACAAAAAAATAGTTTCGGAAGTTTTTTTACTCAGAGAAATGGAACATAAAAGTATAGTGGCACCTTCCAAAACATAAGATCTTATGATAACTAAAACACAAAATGGTTTAGATCTTTTAAATTTCAGGCAGAACAGAATACTTGTGTTACCACATACGTACATTTTTTTTCAGAATTTTCTTTTTATGTTAACTGGGTAAAATATCGTTTGTTCACGTGTGCCCCTGCTCACATGTGCCCCCTCTCCCCTATAGGTACAAACATTTTGCTTAGTTACAATGACTCATATTTTAGTAATTTCAAAAAGGACTTTTCTTAGGGGTGGGGTGGGAACTTTTTCTCTGAATTTGAAAATTGGAGCAGTTTACTAGGTTTGATTTTCAACAGAGCTAAACTCCAATACAACTGTAAATAAATAATAATAAAAAAATAAATAAATAAAAAGAAAAGAAAAAGGTGAATTTTCATATGTTGGACGGAATTTTAATAACTAAAGGAAACCTATACACATCTGCTAGGAACTGCTTCTTTAAAAAAGTGTCACAGAATCATAGATACATAAAAAGAAAAAATTCAAAGCTGTAAATTTAAAGAAGATAAATTTGTAAGGAACTTAGTAAAGGAAAGAAGTTTAAAATATTAGTTTTCAGACGTGTGATTCTTTAAAAAGTTTCTTGTTCATTTACGTGAAGATATGAGTAGCTTCGTAATGTGAAAAATATGCGAAACGAAACTTTATTGTGAGACTTCGTCTTTGAGAAAGCAACCCAAGAAGGAAGAGGAGAAAAAAAGAGCGAGGAGACTTGACATTCTTCTGAACCGTGCAAAAAACATGACCTTTTCTGTAAATATGCACGGCGGGGTCTTAAACAGGAGCGAAAAAAAGCGGAAAAAAAAAACTTCACGCGCAACTTAGATAAAATTTTTCTCAAAATATTACCGCCACCAAGACCGCACTTTTATTTTTAATCTACAAGACTCAGTTAACAGCTCCTCTTTTTCGTTATCTTAACGACGTCCCGAGAATGCCTTTTTTGGCTGCTTCACTTTTTCCTCTCTCCAAAAAGCTTGTCGCTCTCTATCTTATTCGCTCTGTCAACAAGAGTGACAGTCTACATGGATGTCTTTGATGCCACTTATCTGCGCCAAATGCGGCAATGGCTTTGCATCCAAAACGTCTTATTAGGCGACTCTGCCTGTAATTTCCTCGCTTTCCGACAGATTCTTTTTTGTCTTATTTGTCTGTTTTATTACCGTCACAGCCGGCTCATTTTTTGCCCTATCATCTTTAGGAGATATGAGATAGAAATGAAATCATCAGCTTCTTAACGAGGATCTTCACTCATGTCTGAGGATGTCAGAAGGTATTTCGGGGAAAAATATTCGATGATTTTGGAAAATATGTCTGGCTTTAGAATAGGACCTTATGAGACTAACAACTTCTTGAAAGTAAATCCAATATTAGATCTTAAAATTTGGAGCAACAACGCCTCTTACAATGAGAGTAATGAGACAACTAAGTTTGAGCAAAATGTCTGACTTTAGATCTAAACCAAGGGGACAGCAATTGTTCAAAAGTACTCTTGGTGTTTGAAGAAAAATAGTTAAAGAACAGTTAATTTTATTGAAATGAGTCTATCAATAACAGTGAAAGTCTACACGAATGTCTTTGATGTCACTAATCTGCACCAAATACGGCAATGGCTTTGCATCCAAAACGTCTTATTAGGCGACTCTGCCTGTAATTTCCTCGCCTTCCGAGAGATTTTTTTGTCTTATTTGTCTGTTTTATTACGGTCACAGCCGGCTCATTTTTCGCCCTATCATCTTCAGGAAATATGAGGGAGAAATAAAAGCATCAGCTTCTTAACGATGATCTTCCCTATTGTCTGTGGATGTCAAAAGGTATTTCAGTGAAAAATATTCGAGGATTTTGGAAAATATGCCTAGCCTTACAATAAGACCGATGAGATTTACAGCTTTTTGAAGGTAAACTCAACTTAAAATTTAGAGCAACAACGCCTGGCATTACAATGAGAAAAATGAGGGAACTAATTTTGAGAAAAGGTTTGATAGTAGAGCTAAACCAATTGGACAACAATTATTCAAAAATATGCTAGGTACTAGAAGAGGACGAATTAAAGAACAGTTAATTTCACTGGACGGAGTCTGTCAATAAGAGTGAAAGTCTAAAATCTACATGGATGTCTTTGATGCTGCTAATTAGCAAAAATGCGGCAATGGCTTTGTAACCAAAACGTCTTATTAGGCGACTTTGCTTGTAATTTCCTCGCCTTCCAACGTATTATTATTTTTTTTTTTTTTGTATTACAATCACATACGGCTAATTTTTCGCCATATGATAGGAGCTATGAGGTAGAAATAAATTCATCAGCTTCTTAAGGAGGATCTTCCCTAATGTCCGTGGATGACAGAAGGTATTTCGGAGGAAAATATTCAATGATTTTGGAAAATACACCTGACTTTAGAATAAGATTGGTAGAATAACAGTATTTTAAAAGTATGTCCAACATTAGAATTTATATTTGAGCAGATAGTTACGGTAAGTCTGGCAGTACATCGAGGCCACAGAAGCAACTAATTTGACTGATATTAGGTCCAAGTCAATGAGGCAACAAATGCTGGTGTAGGAGATATGAGGCAGAAATGGTTTCATCAGTTTCTTATATGAAGATATTTCTTGATGTCAGATGGTATTTCGGTGAGAAATATTCAATGATTTTAGAAAACATGTCTGGCTTTAGAATTATGGCGGTAAAACTATAACAGCATTTTAAAATTGCGCCTGATATCACATTGTAAATTTTAAGTCAACAACATATCATGAGTTTGAAACTATAGGGAGATCAAAGACAAAACTATTTCTGGGGAAAATATCTGATATTAGATCCAAACCAAAGGGACAACTGCGGTTTAAAAAGTTACTAAATTTACTTAATTAAAAGTTACTTAATTAAAGAACAGATAATTTTATTACAATGAGTATCAACATGAGTGACAGTCCACTGGGATGTCTTTGACATCAATTATCCGCGCCAAATGCTGCAATGGATTTGCGGTGAGAAATATTTGAATTCTTTGGAAAATAAGCCTGGCTCTAGAATAGGACCCGATCTGACGCCACTCGACAATGTTTATGTCTTATGTTTAATAAAGCAACAAGTAAGAAACATTTAGTACCACGTAGCGCACAGTGGATATCAAATATTCAACCATAATTAAGAAGGCATGCATAAATTTATATGCCTCCGAAAAAGGGGCACCTCCATTTAAGGGGAAAATGCCCAGTCTCCATATTGTCCCTTATCGATAAATTCTACTCTATTTTCAATTGTGGAGGAGCTGTATCGTTTTTTTTTTTTTTTTTTCAGGAGTTGCTTCTTATTACAGCTATTTTAATGCAATGTCTAAAAGTGATGATGAAACGGTAAAATACAGGGTGGTTATAAATTAACAGGAGGTGTTTGGAGCCCTATAGCTCGAGAACTACTGGGCGAAATATTACCGAATTTCGTGAGCGTGCATATTAGACCATGGGATTTTGATTTCATGAATAAAAAAAATTAGTTTGAATAATCACCACCAGGGGGAAATTTGGCGCTGTAAAAGTGTATTATTCTGCTTATCGAAGAATTAATTGCTACTGACAAAATATGCATCCATTTTATTTGCAAAAATGACTTTTTTTGTCACAAATGTGGTTTGATATGATCGCCATTGTAAAGTTGTAAGAACTGGATACGATGCACAACATTTTCTACGGCAGCTCGTAACATATCAGAATGGATTTCTTGATGAGAATGCTCCCAGTCCGTCATTTTACAGATGATCGCTAAACGCAACGCGTTTATGCAAATTATTGCATTCTATTTGGTTAAATGGACCGCTATTTTGTTCGTGGTGATTTTTTTTTTAATAGAAAATTCTACGGCGATCATATTAAACCTCATTTGCAAAGCACAATCATTTTTGCTTGGCAAAATTGATTTATACAGCATCTTTTCAAGTTTAATTCGCGATATTAAGTGTAATACACTTTTACAGCGCCAAATTTCCCCCTGGTGGTGATTTTTCAAACTAATTTTTTTTATTCCAGAAATCAAAATCCCATGGTCTAATATGCCCGCTCACGAAATTTGGCAATGTTTCGCCCAGTAGTTCGCGAGCTAGAGGGCTCCAAACACCTCCTGTTAATTTATAACCACCCTGTATATTTTTAAATGCAAGCTCTTTTTTTTTACACTGAAAAATACCCGACACGTTCCTCAAAAATAATATAGACAGCTGATGTGCATAATTTCTGTCAGCAACATCTCTGGGAAAACCCAGGAAGGTATCCAGCTAAAAGACAGTAACCTTTCTGAAGAATTCAAGAGCCTTCTCAATAAAAGCTATTCACGTTACGGCAATAAATCAGGAAATTCCCCAAAAATACTTTGGTTTATAGTAGCAGCTTGGCACGTTGCTGTTTCATCCAGTTTAGCAAATCATTGCCAAAGCTACAGTATCCAAAGACTGTTTTTGCCCTTATTTGTGACGAAGTCGACAGGCCGAACACTTAATGAAAACGTTGGATGTGCATTCTAACTTGTAAAAATATAATTCACAACAGTGAAAAGTCCGTATTCATGCAATTTGTATTGATTCAGAAAGCTTTTTGTCACAGGAAATAGGTGGACATCCACGAAATCCCAGAACGTTACTCAAAAACGATTTGTAACGTTTCGAAATGTTCTTACAGTGTAATATTTATCTCCATTAAAGTATTTTTTTCCAGTTCAGTTCCTTGTTTAAGGAAAAGTAGGCACCAAGAAATAAGGTCTTAGTTTCGAAGCAATTAAAAATTTATAAATTAATAAATTCAATACTTAACCATTCTGTCTGTTGATATAAATTCATTTAAGCGATATGATCGAAAAATTAATTGTGAGAAATATGATTGTGTTTCATCATAATTCAAATAAATAAATAATATAGATAGAGATGGTACGGTTTTCTCAACTTTTGTTCCGATTGATCCCGCTGTTCCGATTCCCCCCGATTTACGATATTCATTAGAATCCGAAAATTAAAAAAAGTCCATACTACCAATCCATATAAACCATACTACACTGTTAAAACTACGGATGCCGCAGGGGTACCAATAAGAAAGCTGGGGCGAAAGCAAGGTGCTATGGGGTGCCATAGCGAATTTGAAATGCTCTTTCCGTACCAAAAGGCCTCTTAGAGGGTGCTTTAAGCTAACTCAGTAGCGCCATCGGCACCCTTTAGGCTTGCGTATGCTCAGTGAGACATCTGAAAGGCACTCCTGATAGACTGTGTCTGCGCATTGTGACTCCAAGCTCTCATCATCACCATCAACCATTTGAATGGCGGACATCTTATTTACGTCGACGCGACAGAATTTTCGGTACAGTGTTTTCAGTCTTAGATTTGACCTTGAGTTTATTACAAAAATTGATTAATTCTTCATTTTAATCTTCGAATTTTAAAACTACTGAGTGAACCCAAGTCATGAATTCTTTTATAATATGTTGGAAAGTCTGAACTGTAAAAAATGACTTAAATTACAAGTTTCGATCATTTTCAAATCGGAATTCAAGGTGAAAATGTACCAAGACTTTGTGAATAAAAGTAATAAATAAAAGTAAACACAATTGAAAAACAAAAACGCACACAGCACGGGGGGGGGGGGGATCTGCAATAGTGAACAGTGAGGGTGCCATTATGCTCTCCTATACGGTTCCATCTTTCACCCGCGCTGCTTGTAGAATTGAGGGAGCCAGTTTTTCACCCAAGCCAAATGTGAAATCTCGGCTCCCTACCGGGTGCCACTGGTGCTACAAGCGTTTTACCCCGGAAGGGTGCCAATCGCAACCAGTAGTTTTAACAGTGCAGGCTTGGTAACATTGCTCACTATTACAGATTACAGTAATTTTCCACCCCTCCCTCTCCCTCCGGTTTCTTCTCTACCTAATGTAACGGCGAGCTAGGGTAGAAATTTTTGAATTTTCAAAAAAATTAAATAAAAAATAATAATAAAGAAGAAAAAATAATAGAAATAAAAATAAAACTAATAATAATAATGCTCATAATGAAAAAAAAAATTGAGGCGAAGAGACTTATCTATTATGTAATAAAAGTAGCTGTGCAGTGCATCACAGAAAAAAGTATAGGAAGTGAATACAAGGTGTCTCTTAAATAAAAATACAAATTTTAGGGGAAAGGAAATAACATTTGGGAAAATAAAAGTTACGTGGGAGCCTGCAATCGCCGAGATGTTAAGACGTTACAAAAAGACAACCTAAACGGCGTGATGAAAATCTGAAAACACTGATGGAAATCATTGCCTATTTTGACTTCTTATGCAAGTGTGTGTGTGTGTGTATGTGTGTGTGGAGGGGGGGGGGGTCTTATATTTGAAACTACTAGTATAGTTCATAGAACGCAACGATAATCATATCGAATTCATATCGAAGCTGAAATGAAAAACTCGTTCAGTAAGGTATC
Organism: Uloborus plumipes; assembly: GCA_038373865.1. Lineage (NCBI taxonomy): Eukaryota > Metazoa > Arthropoda > Arachnida > Araneae > Uloboridae > Uloborus > Uloborus plumipes. The sequence continues at coordinate 15,959 of JAXGGA010015176.1, forward strand.
TATTTATATAAGATTTCTAAAGTATACTTATCTCCACCTTTTAAAATTTAATTTACATTTTAGACATGTAGAGAAATGTGAGGCAAAGTTAAATCGTGAAACATTGATCCTGCTTTTAGGGTGAATGTTTCACCGTTAACCTACCTGGTAATATTTAAACTATGTGGTGGTAATACATGTGTCCAGTCAGGAAGCAGATATCGCTGAGGATCAACGCATATGAATGATAATATTTTGTAATATTTTGTTGATAGTCAAAAATTATTTTGTTATTAGAAAATTATTAAATTCTTGTTATTAATAATTTTAATATTGATAGAGGCCTACTAATATTCGGTGCAGTATTCATTTAGTTAATATTAAGCTTATTTTTGTTTTATATGTTTTGTCCAATTATTCAAGTGCATGCGGGGCAAAAGGGATGGGGCATTTCGTTTACTAATTTATTCATTTACATTCCTTTAGTAAATAATTCACTTATTTTTTTATTCATTCACCTATTTTTTTTTTTATTTATGCACTATTTCATTCGCTCGCTAACTAACTCTCATGTATTAATCAAGTAACGTGTTTCTTCATTTATTGTTTCTTCATTCATTCATTCATTGTTTCACTTACTCATTCATTTGAGCAAAAACATTTTTAATACTCAAGGAGAAAATATTTCATTAGAAAAATGTTTCACTTTTTACTTAGATCCATGAAAAAAAAATAAGTAAAGAGAAAATTTTCCATTTTCTTTTGAATGTACGAATTTATTTAAAAAACCAGACAATAATGTTTCAACATAAGAAAAACAATGAAATGCTTTGTTCTTTCTCTATGCACTCTAATTTTCCAAACAAATTTCTAATTTGTTCATGTTGAAAAAAATAAGTTATTTTAACTACTCATATTGCTTCACATTTCCCTACTTTCTTCGCCCAATACATTATTAAAATTAAGCTTCTTCATTCTGCACAGTTCAGATTAAGGATTTATTTATGTTGTGCAATAGACGTTTTACAAACGAGCTCGAAATTCTTTTTCCTTTTCTCCAATATTTCTTGAAGCTCAACAACGTACTAAGCTCTCAAGCAACAGCATCCAGTCCAAAATATGACTGTCACCAAAAATTTCACCCGCCACTGGCGAAATAAAATAAAACCGCATCTTCTGCTCTCCCCCCCCCCCCCTCTACCTATCCTGAAGACGCTGGCCTTCGATCTTGCTTCTTTTGTAACAAGCCAGTCAGCCTGGGTGGTCCAACCTGTTAAAAGTTTTTCGGTTTGTATTTTTTTTCTCGCAACTACTGTTGCAAGAGAGAGAGAAGCATTTTAGCTGCTGTAAATTGATCGCAGATAATATGCTCCATGAAAGACCACTATTTTTGATGAATAATTTTGAAACTTTATTGGATTTTAAGAATGTGTGGATGAGTTTTCTATGCAAATTTTACAAAGGTTATTTTTATCATTTCACCAATTAACCCCAATTTTCGTTTATTTTATTTAAAAAAAAATAAACAAAATAATTCGTTTCTCAATTCATAAAACAAATTTATGTTTTAGCATTACTGTGGATTTTTTTTTCTAATCTTCGCAACTGCTGTTGTAAGAGAGAGAAGTAGAGACGTATCTTAGCTGCAGTAAATTGATCGCAGATAATATGCTTCACGAAAGACCACTATTTTTGACGAATAATTTTGGAGCTTAATTGTTTTTTAAGAATGTGTTTTCTATGCAAATTTACGAAGGTTATTTTTATTATTTCATCAATTGACCCTAACTTTCGTTTCTTTAAAAAAAAAATATAATTAACAAAATTCGTTTATCAATTCATAAAACAAATTTATGTTTTAATATTACTGGGGAATTTTTTTTTCTAACCTGTGCGTCTGCTCTTATAAGAGAAAGAGAAATTTTAGCTGCAGTAAATTGATCGCAGATAATATGCTTCATAAAAGACCACTATTTTTGATGAATAATTTTGAAATTTTATTTGATTTTGAGAATGTGAGAATGTGTTTTCTATGCAAATTTACTAAGGCTATTGCAATTATTTAATCAATTATCCCTAATTTTCGTTTCTATTTTAAATAATATGAGCAAAATAATTCATTCGCTCAATTCATAAAACAAATTTATGTTTTAATCTTACTGGAGAATTCATTTTCTACCTTCTCCGTTGTTGTTGCCAGAGAAAGAAGAACATTTTAGCTGCTGTAAATTGATCGCAGATAATATCTGTACCTCAGAACCAGACTAACGTAAGTCCATTTTCGTCATTTTTCAGTAGAGGGGAAAATAGTGTATTCGACAATCGTTTTTCCCCTCTACCGAAAAATGACGAAAATGGACTTACGTTAGTCTGGTTCTGAGGTACAGATATGATCCGTGAAAGACCACTATTTTCGATGAATAATTTGAAATTTTATTAGATTTTAAGAATGTGAGGATGTAATTTTCTATGCAAATTTAATAAGGTTATTTTTGTTATTTCACCAATTAACCCTAATTTTCGTTTCTTTTATAAAAAAAAAAAAATGTAATGAAGTAATTCGTTTCCAAATTCATAAAATATTTATGTTTTAATGTTGCTGAGAATATTTTTTTAGAATTTCGCAACTGCTGTTGCAAGAGAAAGAAGTATTTAAGCTGTAGTAAATTGATCGCGCAGATAACATGCTCCATGAAAGATCGCTATTTTTGATGAGTAATTTTGAAATTTTATTGGATTTTAAGAATGTGAGAATGTTTTCTATGCAAATTTACGAAGATTTTTTTTGTTATTTCATCAACTAACCATAATTTTCGCTTCTTTTTTAAATAATATGAACACACACAGACACACACAATAATTCATTTGCTTAGTTCATAAAACAAATTTATGTTTTAATGTCACAGGTGGATTCATTTTTTAACTTCGCAATTGCTATTGACATAGAAAGAGAAGTATTTAAGCTGCTGTAAATTGATCGCAGATAATATGCTCCATGAAAGACCACTATTTTTGATGAATAATTTTGAAACTTTATTGGATTTTAAGAATGTGTGGATGAGTTTTCTATGCAAATTTTACAAAGGTTATTTTTATCATTTCACCAATTAACCCTAATTTTCGTTTCTTTTATTGAAAAAAAAATAAACAAAATAATTCGTTTCTCAATTCATAAAACAAATTTATGTTTTAGTATTACTGAGGATTTTTTTTTCTAATCTTCGCAACTGCTGTTGTAAGAGAGAGAAGTAGAGAAGTATCTTAGCTGCAGTAAATTGATCGCAGATAATATGCTTGATGAAAGACCACTATTTTTGATGAATAATTTTGGAACTTAATTGGATTTTAAGAATGTGAGGATGTGTTTTCTATGCAAATTTACGAAGTTCATTTTTATTGTTTCGCCAATTAACCCTAACTTTCGTTTCTTTTATAAAAAAAATATAATAAACAAAATTCGTTTATCAATTCATAAAACAAATTTATGTTTTAATATTACTGGGGAATTTTTTTCTAACCTGTGCGTCTGCTCTTATAAGAGAAAGAGAAGTATTTTAGCTGCAGTAAATTGATCGCAGATAATATGCTTCATAAAAGACCACTATTTTTGATGAATAATTTTGAAATTTTATTTGATTTTGAGAATGTGAGAATGTGTTTTCTATGCAAATTTACTAAGGCTATTGCAATTATTTAATCAATTATCCCTAATTTTCGTTTCTATTTTAAATAATATGAGCAAAATAATTCATTCGCTCAATTCATAAAACAAATTTATGTTTTAATCTTACTGGAGAATTCATTTTCTACCTTCTCCGTTGTTGTTGCCAGAGAAAGAAGAACATTTTAGCTGAAGTAAATTGATAGCAGATAACATGCTCCAGGAAAGTCCACTATTTTTGATAAATAATTTTGAAAGTTTATTGGATTTTAAGAATGTGAGGATGCGTTTTCTATGCAAAAATTATTTTTATTATTTCATCAACTAGCCCTTATTTTCGTTTCTTTTTTAAGTAATATGAACAAAAATATTTTTTCACTAAATTCATAAAACAAATTTATATTCTTATATTACTGGAGGTTTTTTATTTTTACTTTTATTTACTTATTAATTCATTTATTTTTTTACCTTCGTATTTGCTGTTGCCAGACAAAGAGAAGTACATTATCTTTTGTAAATTGATCACACACAGAGTTAACATGCTTCATAAAAGCCCATTATTTCTGATGAATAATTTTGAGATTTTATTGGGTTTTAAGAATGTCGGGACGCGTTCTCTATGCAAATGTAATAAAATTATTTCTATTATTTCTTCAAAAACGGTAATTTTAGTTTCATTTTTCCATAATATGAACAAAATTCGTTCTTTTCCATCACAGAACAGAATATTTAGTTCGCTTAAATCATAAAAAAATTTAAAATAAACAAGTGATAAGAAATAAAAACAAATTGAATAAAACACACAAAGACAAAGAGACAAATAACAAATAAATATAGAGAAAATGCAAAAAAAAAAAAAAAAAAATTGCAGTGTAGAAAAAGCATCTGCATATACCCCACCCACTACCCCTCTGCCTTTCAACGGATAATGAAAAAAAAAAAAAAAAAAGATAATCGAAACTTTTTTTTTATTTGCGGAAGCAAAACATTATATTTGTGAAGAAAAAGGTAAAGGAATGGGTTATAGATGGAAAAATATTTCTATGGTGTATTTTGTCAAGCCCTGTTTAACCTTTGGTCACATAGAGTAATAACGATACGCTGTAAACGTATTTGTGAGACAAAGTTTCGAAATACTGCATAAAATTTAAAGCACAAATTTTTAAACATATAGCATAAAATAAACGTTATAAAAGCACAAAATGCCAAAAATATGGCTATAAAAGCAATATCATTAGAACACAATAATTTTTTTAAAAAAAAGTGCTAATAATGCTGTGTGTGCATTTTTTGCATCCTTAAAAAAATTGCATTTATTTTCTTAACAAGAATGCAAAAAGTAGGGAGAGGTTTTCTTTCAATTTCTCACACTATCAGTTGTGTTTGTAATTCAGTTAATTTTAGCTTAGGTATTACATTAGAATAGGTATGTTAATACAATTAATGTTTAAAATTACTTTTTCGTTTGTAGATATTAAATTTACGTATTTATATATTTTACCTTAATTTTAGTTTTGTAACATTTAGCAGTACAACATTTACTAAACATTACCCAATGCGAAAAATCACCTTTTTTTTCATATTATTTATTATTTCTTGTTTTTAAAAAAGCTTCCAGGAATTCTCATATTGAAAGTAATGTTTTCTGTTAAGAAAATGTTATATCATTTGAGTATTTTGTAAGAAAATGTTTTTATTAAGTCTCTGCTCATTTGAATAAAAACTTTGCATAAATTACCAAACGGAATTCTATTCCTATTTGAGTCATAGTTCCTCGAAAGAGTTTCTGAAATTGTCACCTGTGCAAAATCAACGCCGCTTTAAAGCTGGGCAAATAAAAAGGATTTCTTATTCTAATATTTTCTTTGCACATTCTGCGAAAGGTTTTCAAACTGTAGAATAATGGTCTTTTTTTACGAATTTGTCTTCGCTATCCAATCAAGAATTTCTAAAAGATCTCGCTTGAAATAAAGAATTTTTAGTATCTACCATTTTCGAATTAAGTAATTGTGTCTGTTAAAAATATACGTCGATAGTTTTAAAAATTGCATTTTAGCATTTAATGAATTAACGAGGAATGTAATTTAAAACTTTGTAGTTAATGAAAAATCTAACAGGAAAATGATTTTTTTTTTGTAAAATTCTTTCTTTTGTTCGTACTAATAATAGTTTTATCTCAGTTTTACTTTTGATAACATGTATTCAGTTTCACATATAGTTCTTAAAATTCTTATTAAGTGTAAATCGTTAATGGATTTACCGCAACAACTGGCAGGGAAGAGTTCTGTCAAAATGAATTTTCATGTGTCGTAATTTCTTTTTTAAGCCTGTATTGCTCTTTGCCTAGCCTATATATATATAATCACAGCGATTGGTTTTGCATTCATGGAGCTTTTTTTTAGGTCACAAAACTTATGCCTAGAATGTTTACAAACATTTGTTTTAGAGAGTTCAAGCTCCTTTTTTTCAAAGAATTGCTTCAAGGTTAGTTTTTATTATTTTTTTAAAATGTCCATTAAGAGTCATTCCATGTCAAGTGTACGAGGCGTCCCCACTCAAACCCCTCCGATTTTGAGGAACATTTTTTTGGATGTACATATAAGACTTGCATGAAGCCATACCAAATTATAGCTTCATAAGTCTTTATGGTTCGGCCAATAAAAATTATTTTGTAAATGCCTCTTTTTCGTGTCTTGAAAAAAATGACCAAATCGTCAAGTTTGTGCTTTTATTGCTCGCGACCTAAGACGATTATCAGGCTCAAATTCGGTGATTCTAATAAATGTTTAGGGTAGAATAGCCTACTTCTGAAACAAAAGCTCAATGCACAGTAGATTTTTTGCAATTTGCTGCCAAAGTTGGTAAAAAATCGTATTTTGACAAATTTTGAACACAGGTTATCAACTTGTATCTGCCGAGAGAATGACTTTCTGAAGCTAATTCTTTCCTCGTTTGTAGCCTGATAGTTCATCCGAAAGGTGTGTAAGTGGCCTCTTGATAGCTCAAATAATAGCTGAATTATGCTAGTTGAAATTCCAGTCAAAACATTTTTTTCTCAATTTCAAAGAGCAATATCTCAAAAGGGTCATCTTAAATTTCAATTTTCTTTACATCGTTGGAAAGAGCACACTTTTCTTAACTAAAAAACGTTATTCTTCTTGTTGAGACGAACCAGTTTCAAGGGGATATTGCAGATCAAAAATGTGTACGTTATTCCACGTGAAATAAAACAAAAAGAGACATAGACCTTAAAAGTTCATGTCAATTTGTTCTATTAAAATTTACAGGAGCTATTGTACTTATATTCTGATGAAAAAATCCTTTTTTGGATATTTTTGAACTTTAGTTTTTGTGTGCGCATCCATAAAAACTCAAGAAATGGCAAAAAATAAAGTTTCGTTTTTAACAAAAAGAATTATCTTTTTTTCGCTGCTATAAGAGCTTGAGTCTTTTAGTATGTGTTGTTTTGTCTTGAAATAGAATTTCGGGTGATATGTCACTTGGCAAGGTTGTAGGTCATTAACATATTTCAAGGTCATAAAAAGCATTTTACGTTTTTCATCATTTTTCTTTATGGGAAAATTGCAATCATAGACGGAATATCCAGACACATCCTCGGCAATATAAAGAATGGATTTTCAATTACTACTTATCATATTTTCAATTACAATTGTTATCATTTACATGACGCGACGGAAATAATTGCAATATTCAACTCTGTCGAAAACTTTTGTTATTGCTTTTTAGAATAATGGCTTTGCAGTCCCATTATACACATTTTTTATTACATACGCACCATATTAATTGTTTTGTTTATTTATTTATCTCATTTATTTATTATTTTTATTTTTAGTTTTTTGAAAAACGAAACAATGTTTTTTATGACCTTAAAATCTTAATGACACCTTGCAAAGTAACATATCATCCGAAATTCTGTTCCAAGAGCTTTATGATAACTCCTAGAAATGACTCAAGCTCTTATAGCAGCGATAAAAAGATAATTCTTTTTGTTAAAAACAAAACTTTATGTTTTGCCATTTCTTGAGTTTTTACGGATGTGCACACAAAAACTAAAGTTCAAAAATATCTAAAAAAGGGTTTTTTCATCAGAACATAAGTAGAATAGTTCCTGTAAATTTTAATACAACAAATTGACATGAACTTTTAAGGTCTATGTCTCTTTGCCTTTGATTTCACGTGGAATAACTTACACATTTTTGATCTACAATATCCCCTCGAAACTAGTTTGTCTCAAAAATAAGAATAACGTTTTTTAGTTAAGAAAAGTATGCTCTTTCCAATGATGTAAAGAAAATTGAAATTCAAGATGATCCTTTTGAGATATTGCTCTTTGAAGTTGAGACAAAATTGAGAAAAAAAAATTTGATTGGAATTTCAACTCGTATAATTCAGCAATTATTTGAGCTATCAAGATGCCACTTGCTCACCTTTCGGACAAACTATCAGGCTACAAACGAGGATAGAATTAGCTTCAGAAAGTCATTCTCTCGGCAGATACAAGCTGATAACCTATGGTCAAAATTTGCCAAAATACGATTTTTTACCAAATTTGGCGGCAAATTGCAAAAAATCTACAGTGAATTGAGCTTTTGTTTCAGAAGTAGCCTTTTCTACCCTAAACAATGAATAGAATCACCGAATTTGAGCCTGATAATCGTCTTAGGTCGCGCGCAATAAATGCGCAAACTTGACGATTTGATCATTTTTTTTCAAGACACGAAAAAGAGGCCTTTACAAAATAATTTTATTTGGCTGAACTATAAGACTTATGGAGCTATAATTTCGTATGGCTTCATGCAAGTCTTGCATGTACATCAAAAAAAAAAAAAAAAAAAATCAAACTCGGAGGAGGTCGAATGGGGATTTTCTCGAAATTTGGGACACTTGGCATGGAATGACCCTTAAGCTTTATAGTATAGTTTAAACTAAAGTACGTACTGCATGAGGAATTTTTTACACAAATTATTATTATTCAGTATTTAAAAGAAGGATTCCATCAAATTTCCCTATCAAATTTCCCTATCAAAAAACCCCATCAAATTTCCCTATAAAGGATGAATGGCTCCCCTATAAGTGTTTCCATTTATTTTTTCAGCTGATAATTCTTGATAATTAACTCATTAATGCCTGACATTTTTTTCCAAAGATATTTTGTATACTGGTTACACGGCTACAGAACACACTTTACAACGGTTATGTGCTGCAATCTGTTAATAATGAATTGAAACAATACCAAAGTAATAATTAAACACTATTATTTGGTTGAAATGTTCAGTTTTGGTAAATTCAAACACGTTTTGAAACCGTCCCTAAAAAGGGACGCTAGGCATTAATGGGTTAACCAATTTTGACTTTAATCGACGCATTCAGGTTTGTTCAACATTAATTTAGTTGCAAAAACAAAATGTATGCCTAAGGGTTTCTGAAAAAGTTCACAGATGTAGTTGTTTGGTATTTTGTTTAAAAACTTTCTGTCTAACAGATTTAAATGTAAATAAATCTTTCCTAAATGGATGCCTTTACCAAAAATATTTCATACTAAAATTTTTCATACTTTATAAAGTAAGATCCAGAAACCCTTGTTTTAGATATTCTCAAAAAAAAGTTGATAATTGAAATAAAAGCGGGGTGACACACTTACCACTTCCTACAGGGTAAGTGGGTCACGCACGTGATTTTTTAAAAAATATATTGTCAATAAAAATATTTAATGCACTGTTTTATGAAAAAAATGCTGAAGCTGTGCTTATTTCCATTCAAGGTTTCCATTCAAGGTACAATAAGTCAATAAATTAAAATATTTTTGCTTCAAAACTTTTTCTATCTGGCTTCAGAGACGAACTGTTCTAAAAAGGGGTTCCATTTACCCCTATCAACCCTATACACAGAGAGAGAGAGAGAGAGAAAGAGAACATTCAGAAAAGTACAAGAAACAAAAAGGAACACACAATTTTTTTGGATCAATAAAATTATTTTCTCTGTATTTGAAACAAAATTCAAAATGATTATTATTAATCATTGAAAAGCAAATCAAAGAGTAGTGCAAATAATGCTTCGAAATTTTGTCTCTACGGCTATTTTTACTAACGAGCTGTATTGTACACAAAATTACCTGTTTTTTTATGGTTTCCAGATAAATAAGCAAGATGTCATGACATTCCACAATGAAAACAATTACAGTGAACTCTCACTTATGCGCCGCTTCATTTATGCGCCTTTTTCACTTATACGACGATTTTAAATGGTCCCAGCACATTCCATAGCAAAACAATGATAGCACCGTTCGTTTATGCGTAGCTCTAAAGATAAATTTTTCACTTATGCGCCGAATTTTCCCTAAAATGTATTTATTTTCTTTAAAAAATAGGCATTTGTCTTTCCTTTCCACTTTAATCTTTCGCCTTTATTGCTCACGGAAAGCTTTTTTTTCCGCATGAACTAGAATTCGGAGAGGGACAATTATCAATTATGCATCGTTTTAAAGGGAACAGTTTGTAATTAGGTATGCTACAACTTTTGTTTTCTCATTATCATTATAGTTACGCTACAGTAAACTGTTGTAATATGTCCCTTTTCTATAGAAACATACTTATTCACTCTCTCATTAGGACCTATGTTGAGTTTTAGTCCTTTAAATAGGCTTGTTCACTTATACGTCTCTCTCACTTATGCGCCTTTTTCTGTTGGTCCCTAGGGCAGGCGCATAAGTGAGAGTTTACTGAAATCGCTTATATATTTTATTTCATTTGAATTGTCCAGTGATTATGTAATATTCTGCCTAATTAAGTCCATAAAATATCTTTTTTGTCGATTTAATCGTTTTTCGCATATTATTTCAACAGTTAAATGTTTCAATAATAACCCAATATTTTGTCAGTCTTGCTCATAAGATATTTCCTCTGCCCTCATTTCACCATTGAAAATATTTCACCCATAGGTGTAAGTTGTTTTCTCAATGCTCATTTCATCATGAAATTAGTTCAGCTGTCAGTCGATTTCTCAATAACGGTTTCAGACTATTCAGCTGATTTATTAGCTTTTTTTTCTGGATAAATTGCTTCATTTTATACACGAATGATTTTGTCATAAATAATATCTGCAACTAGCATCTTTTGGTCCACATTTTTTTCCTCTCTATCAGCCATTTTGTACCGTTGGTGTTTCTTATGTAAATCTTTCCGTCAACAAATCAGGAAAATTAAAGACCAATTATAAAAATATCCTTACAAATTGTCACCAAAAACAAAGTAGAAATAGACTCATCCAATACATAAGTGATAATCATTGAATAAATTTATCTTTTGAAGAAAAGCTTTTAACGCGACATTTAAAGATGTTCAAAGAAGTAACACATTTAAATAATTTTCGTGAATCACTCATTTATAAAAATGACCGAATGAAATCAAATCAGATTAAGAAAGTCAATTCTAGAAATTTCCCCGCAGTAGTATTCTAACAAACATGTCAAAACGCAGTTTTCATGAAATAGCAAGCTTCCTGGTTGTTTAACCATGCTATTAGGGCTCAAAAGATTGAAAAGCAAAAATAGGACTTCTTTTTTCTTCTAATTAACTATTTACCTCCGTTTTAAACACCATTACCACTCTCCAACCTACCTCGGAAACAAACGGACAAAAAACCATTAATTCGATAAGACGAAACCATTATTAAATAAACAGGGCGAGGCAGTTGTTGGCTTAAGTTTTTAACTCGTCCTCCAGCTCATGGTGCGAGCGGTACTAATCAACTTAAGAGCAGAACCTCAGTCCCCAGTAATTGGTGTCGTCCTTTTGTGGAAAGGGAGATAGCAAATTTTACGAGAGGCCCGGTGGTGTGGATGTGTGACTCAACGCCATATTGTACCGATTCTGCAACGTTTGTTGTCACTGGCAGCGCAGATGGCTCTTGTCCTTATCTGGGGGATTGGGAACCGAACCACAGGTGGTTGGTTATGTGGACTGTGTCTCCAGCAGATCCAGTGTCGTTTTTTCTCATTTGCGAAAACGTGGGTGGTATGAGAGATGGTTTGTGGATTTTTTTTCCTCCCTCCTGTAAGCAATGGGTGAATAAAGCTCAGGAAAGGACAGTGGATAAAAGAGGAAAGGATCACATTTTTATTTAATTAGTTGTTGGTGGTTCTGTCTTTAGTAGGAAATTTTGTGAACGATGATTTAAACAAAAAGACCTTGAAGCTAAAACCTTAAACTTTTTTTTGAAACATTGGAATGGCTAATCAACAATGTTTAGAGAGAAAAGTTTAGATTAGTTCAAATAGCGTTTCATTTGTGAGCAACGATTTAAACAGAAAAGGCTTACAGCTACAACTTTTCTTTTTTAAAATATTGGAATTGCTAATAAATTTTAATGACATCATTGAAAATCAAAAGCAATGTTTAAATACGAGTGAAAAGTTTCGATAAATTCAAACTTTATTTCATTCGAAAACAATAGACTTTTTTTTTTTTTTTTTTTGAAGACTGGAATTTTGAATCAGCAAGAAGGATATCTTTATTCATTTGGTTTGGATCGGTTCAAAAAACCCTTCGTTTGTAAATAATGATTTATACAAAAATATAATAAAGCTAAACAATTCTCTTTTTCCTTTCATATTTTTTACAATATTGAAATTACTAATCATCAAGAACGATATCTTTATTCAATCAAAAGCAATGCTTAGAAACAAGAGAAAAGTTCGGGTTCTTAATGACATTTTATTTAAGAACAATGATTTATGGAGAAATCTCTTAGAGATTAACATTTTTATGTTCGTTTCTTTTCTAAAATATTGGAATCGCTGATAAACGTGAATAACACATTTAGCCAATCAAGAACAACGTTTGGAAACGAGTGCAAAGTTTGGATCAATCCAAATATCATTTCAGTCGAAAAAAATCTCACTCTTTTTCAAAAATCACCAAATACTCCGGAACGAAAGGATAAAAGAGGAAAAGATCACATTTTTATTTCACTTGTTGTTGGGGTGCTGGCTTTGGTTTGAACTTCTGTGCATGATGATACGTACGAAATTAAATAAATAAATAAATAAATACATAACGAAAAAAAAATCTGCTTGAAGATACATATATATATATATTTTTAATTTAAAAATTGCTAATTATCCGGAATGTTATCTTGAACCAATAAAGAGCAAAGTTCAGAATCAAGTGAAAAATTGAGATCAATTTTCTTCCATTTGTGAACATGATTTATACAATAAAACCTAAAAGCTAAGTATTTTTCGAATAACTGGAATTACTGATAAACTTAAATGACATATTTATCCAATCAAGAGCTATGTTCAGAAACTAGCCAAAAATTTGGATCAATTCAAATTTCACTCCATTTGTAAACATGATTTGTACAAAAAGACCTATATGCTTTTTATTTATTTATTAATTTTGAAATTTGAAATTGCTAATCAACCAGCAACTTTAACCAATCAAGAGCAATGTTTAAAAATGAGTGAATAGTTTATATCAATTCTACTTTAATTTTATACAAAAAAAAAAAAAAAAAAAATTCATCCATATTCAAAAACAAGAGCAAAATATTTAATTAATTTGAACATGCATTACATATATAAAGCAGGCGGTTCATGAGTTGCTAGAATTATATGCGGTACCTTGTTGCTGTTTCGTATTAGAAAATGTTTTTTTTTAATTCTAAAATATGCTGTTATAGACACACTTATTGTTAGACAAAATTTACCCTTTTATTCAAGGGGGGGGGGGACTTCTAGTTTAACATCCAAAGGTTCCGAATAGATCACTCTTGCAGAAAATGTGTAATGAGCTTCAAGCAATAAAAATTCCGCGTTTCCCACTTAAAAGTGGTTAATAAAAAGTGAATGATAAACTCCGCTGCTTGTTTTTTTTATGAAATTATAATAACGAATTAATTTATTTTAAAATGAACTTTCCTGAACTACACATGTTTATTAAAAATATAAGAATAATAATAACAATAAATAAATAAATAAATGGCATGATATTTACAATACTTTCAAAATTGAATTGATAAAATATAACTTATATTTATAGTTTACTTCGGCATCTATTTTTTCTCCCCTTTTACACAAGAAAAACAAGTGTTATATTTTTACTGATTTAATTTCTTGATTCTATAACTAATGATACCATCGATTTTTCAAGTATTATAATTTCATCTTAGTTAGGTAATTAGCTCTTTAGACATTTCCTAAATGGGCACACATGACATAAGACAAAGTGATTCAGCAATTGTAAAAGATTTGTTACTTAATTCCATTTCTGCAGTAGAAATATGCTTACCT
>JAXGGA010015177.1:0-29909 GCA_038373865.1 Uloborus plumipes
GCCTAACGGAAAAATGACAAACGGAGCTTCTGCAAATCACGGAAATATAATTAACGAAACGGAAACACTCCGCAACTCAGCTGCCGTATATTTTTTCGTTATTTTCAGGACATTTTTTTAACAGTGTTAGAAAAAAATATAAATAAATCAATAAAAAAACAATTGATATTAATAGGCCAAGGATTTTTTTGGCAAAGAAACTTCAACCCCTATGACGGATCGAAAATTCCCCTATGTGAATTCTTGAGCATCAAAGGATCTCTGTATCAAATTTTGCAAAGATCCAGTGTAAACTGCGAATTTATATAAGGAAAACCGCCATTGGCGTCGAAATCCCCCGGGGGGGGGGGGGTGAATCCCGATATGAGTTCCTGAGCTTAAACGGACCTCTGTGCGCAGTTTGGCAATAAAATCCCCTCCTCTGGGGGTTAAACCCCCATAGTGAACAACCCCCTCCCCATGTGAATTCTAGGTCATCAAGAAGCCTGTGTGCCAAATTTGGTAGAGATCAGACTTAAATTGTGAATTTGTATAAGGAACAAGCACGAAAATATTATACACAAACATACACATAAATTTTTATATTGATAGATTTCGTGCAATCCGCACTTTTTTTGTCGGGCCACTTGTATCTTGGATCCCCAAATGTGGCTCTACTGCACTGAAAATATATCTTTCGCCTGTCTGCGTCCCGGTAAAACTTTGGAATGACGAACCAGACGAACCTAGTTTTCTGTAAGTTTTATGCAAACAAGAACTAGTTCAGCTTTGTTTTGTTTTCCTCTTCAAACTGATTTTTTTTTTTTTTTTTTTTTGAGATTAAACTTCAAGGAGAGTTTGCACTGTTGCTTTTAAAACAATGGAAACTCCTGATTATTCGGAAATAGGGTGGAACGGTTCCGCGGGTAATCTAACAACAGGTAAAAAACGGTAGCTAAAAAAAGGTCAATTATACAACACACAACACATACATTTGATTTAAATTATGGCAAAAATGACAACACTGAATGTAAAAACTATCTTGAAAAGATAAAAACAACCAATAGTGTACTTTCGTATTTTTTTTTCTTTCCACTCAGTTAATTCATCACTAAAAATAAAGAAACCAAAGTGTGAAAGACTTGCGGATAATCCTGATAATCCGACTGCCGATAATCGGAAAATTATTGTATTTCTTTAACTCCTTGGGTCGTTGGAAAACTTTGGAATGACGGACCAAATTTTATGCAAACAAGAACTATTTCAGCTTTCACAGCGGAAATTGCTACTTTTTTTTTGGGGGGGGGAGGGAGATTGAACTTCAAGGAATGGTTGCACTGTTGCTTTATAATATAGCTTTTACCTCTCTGGGTCGCTTGAAAATTTGGAAGGACTGAACTGTGAATTTCATACAAACAAGAACCAGCTAAGATTTTTTTCCCCTTTCAAAACTGAAGTTGCGGTAAGCTGTTTAACAGTTTTTTTTTTTTTTAGATTGATCTTCAATTGTTGTTTTAAAATGTATTTTTTTTCCATTTAATATTGGTTAACTTAAGAATTTAATTATAGACATAAGATCTGCTGCTTTTCTACTTTCTTATTCATTTCATTTTCATTTTAGGCAATACAGAGGCCTTTCGAAAGAGACATAAAATTAAGATTTACAAGAAGGAAATACGATCTTGCCCAATTAAAAAGGGAGACGATTCTGTTGTGGAAATGGTTATTGCATTTTCTGAAATTCCAGTCCGAGGAACTAAGCATTAGAGCTTTATAGAAAGCAATTTGTTTTCGAAACGAGGGAAATTAAACAGAAGTTGAAGGGTGAATAAAACTCAAAATGGAGTCAAAATGCAAATTGACCAGTGGCACTTCATCACTAATTCCACACAGGGAAAGTGAAAGTAACTCAGAGACGAAAATTAAATTAATTACAAATTGTTTCAACATTGACATTCCAAATGGATATGTGTATCACTATGACATGGAAATCAACTATATCAGGGAAGAAGAAAATCTTTGTCCTGATAACGAGCGAAAATCAGGTTTCTCAAATACGCTTCTAGCTCCAAGAATTAGCCTGAGCGGGACGCTGAAAAGAAAAATTATTCAACGGATGATAGAAGGGAATCAAAAGTTTTTTGGATTACATGCTGCATATGATGGATACAAAAATCTTTACATACGAAATAAGCTGAAATGCAGAAGGTTTCCTTTAAAACTTAAAGTTCAAATGTTTCATTCAGAAACTGCTTATCCTGCCTCTGATCGCATTGATAAATATGAAGTTATTATAAAACCAGTTAAGAAGAAAGGAACAGATTCTTGTGCGATAAATTTAGATTCTCTTCATGCATTCCTTCTAGGAAAAGGCACCAGAGTTCCTCAAGAAGTAGCATTGGTTGTGGAAACGGTATTGCGCCAGTCAACATTGTCAACAAATGAACCTCGTGGTCGATCATTTCTCTATCCTCCCCTTCCTCAAGATTTGCATTCGCTGGGCAGTGGAAGAGAAATGTGGTTTGGATATTATCCGACTTTGCTCTTGGGTCCGTTGAGACCTGTGGTAAATTTGGATATTAGAGCAACTACGTTTTATGGAAAAGGTCCTGTTGTACAATTTATTGCATCTATTCTAAATACTACAGTTGATAATTTGCGTCAAAAGACTCAATTGAGTGACATAGAAATCAGGCGACTGACAAGTGAACTGAAAAATATGCGCATTGAAACTAACTACTTGCAAGGATGCAAACGGAAGTACCGGATAATAAGATTGACCATGGGTAGTGCTCGAAGATTAGAGTTCACCCTTACTGTCAATGGTACAGAAAGAAGAATGACTGTTGCAGATTATTTTAAGATGCAGTATAATATTATTTTGCAGTTTCCGCAACTTCCTTGCTTGCAAGTGAACCCGGAGGCCAAACGAGTATATCTACCATTAGAAGTCTGTGATATAATTGAAGGACAGCGTTGCAGAAAGAAATTAGAAGAGAGACAACAGGCTGAGATGATAAGGTTTACAGCTCGTAAGCCTCAGGATAGGTTCTATGAAATTGAGAACATTGTGAGAAGATCTGACTATGACAAAGATCCCTATTTGAAAAAGTTCGGAATAGAAGTTGACCCTAGACCTGTACCACTAGACGGTAGAGTCATTGAATCACCAAATATAAGATACCTTTATAAGCAAATAGTTAAACCAAGAGATGGCTCTTGGGACATGAGAGACAAGCAGTTTGTCCGACCAGTGCAGGTTGGCTCTTGGGTTCTTTTAAGTTTTGCTAATAGAGGCCTTTGTGACCAGCAGGATCTAAATAGGTTCACTGATGTTCTGTGTAACGTTGCAAGAAAAACGGGTATGGTCATCAATCATCCGTCTGCAATCGAAATTGTTGATTATCGAAAAGTGAAATTATTAAATTTGTTTCAGTCAATAAAGCAAAAATATGAGGCAAATTTTATGGTAGTGGTTTTACCAAGGGAAAAATATGTTTATGGTGAAGTTAAGCAAGCTGCGGAAACCAATGTAGGTTTGATTA
This sequence comes from Uloborus plumipes, assembly GCA_038373865.1. Lineage (NCBI taxonomy): Eukaryota > Metazoa > Arthropoda > Arachnida > Araneae > Uloboridae > Uloborus > Uloborus plumipes. Next base: position 3,525 of record JAXGGA010015177.1, read on the forward strand.
CACAGTGCATTATGCCTGAAAGCGTAATGAAAAAATGCACGTCATCTTTGGTTCGTAACCTGTGCCAGAAAATAAATATCAAGATGGGAGGATTAAACAACTGTTTATCGTTTGAATTAGAACATACCAGAAATAAAGTTCCTGTTATGGTTGTTGCTGTTCATGTCATTCGTCCGAATAACTTGTCTAGTTCTGTTAATTGTTCCATTGTGTCTGTCGTTGGTACTCTTGATGAAGATCTGTCTCAGTATGCCATATCTATTAATGCTCAAGCTTCAACTTCTGAAAAAGGAAAAAATGTTGAAATTATTCGAGAATTCAAATTTATAGTGGTAAATTTATTGGAAGCATTTTCTAGAAAGACCAAAGGCAAAATGCCTGAAAAAATAATAGTTTACAGAAGTTCTGTAAGTAAAAGTCAACTTAAAAATGTGAAAGAGACTGATGTGAGGTACATAAGAGAAGCCTGCAAAGCGTTTGCTGAGAACTACAAACCAGGAGTGACATTTATTGCTGTTCATAACTGCAATCATATTCGATTTAAGCCGGAAAATGAGGAAGATGGGGTTGGCAAAATGAAAAACATTCCTCCTGGCGTAGTAGTATATGACACAATCACTGATCCTCAGTACCAAGATTTCCTGTTATGCAGCCATCTAGCAGAACAAGGTAATGTATAACTGTTGATATTTCTCTGCCTCTTTATATAGCATAAATTCAGTGGTTTTCATGGAAGGGGGGGGGGGGTTCGATTAGAACTCCGATGTTTTTTTTTATTTTTCAGGGAACCAGAGTAAAGCCCTAGAAATATAAATTTTGAAACAATGTTAACAGCTGTGTTTCCCAACTTGGGGGCTATCTCCCCCAAAGGGGCGATTTGACTCCTCAAAGGGGCGATAGGGGCTCTTAAGGGGTGATAGGGGCGATGGGTATTTAGAAGAGAAAACAGTAGTAATAAAAGGGTAGCGAAAATCGAAATTGTAAACATGTACGAAACCGGTTGTTCAGAGTTCAGACAATTAAACACAAGTTAAGACGGAAACAAAATTTCAAGAGCTTCCTGCTTGCCCCTCGGATGAACCTTAAGAAGTATTTTGTCATTTATTGTCAATTTTATGAATTTTCAGATTTTCAATTTATTTATTTACTTTTAAATTTTTAGTTTCAATGATTTAAATTCCCCCAGATTCTAGTGTAGAAAAGAAAATAATTTCTTGAAACATGTACTTCTGTTTTTTAAAAGTGCGTCAATGGTCTTAGTTAAATGTTACCCTTCGATTGCTTATATCAATTCACTTTGGGAAAGAAAAAAATAATAAAGGCATTTTATTTGTTAATAATAATTTTAGTTTAAAAGTGTTGGGTTATAATTGTTTTATTGCGTACATTTTAATTCAAATTAAAGTTAGATATACTTATATTTTTAAAATATCGATGTTCACTTGTGCCAATTTATGGTTTTTTTCGATTAAAGGGTGGGGGTTGGGGGGGGAATAGGTGTCAGTCAGCATCTTGAAGGGGGCGATGAGCTCGAAAAGGTTGGGAAACAGTGGTTTGCAGCAAATCGTTCTACTTTCTACAAAGTCGATTTAAATGAACTTGTATTTTTTATTGAATAGTTTTAATTTAAAATTATCGTAGTTACTTATTAGTGTCTAATATTTGCACCATTTGAAAAATCGGAAAACTGGCGCATAACACTAAACTTGTTTTAATGATTGAAAAAAGAAAATAAGAGCCAAATTACTTGCGAATAAAATGTACAGTTCGATGTAAATCAACCAAATTGCATACATGTATTGAAAACAATTTAAGAAATTCAATTTGAAAACTATATATAGTATGATAACATTCAAAAGGGTTAGCGCATATACTATCTGCCATGGTCTGCCCGCTTTTACTACGAAATTGGTAAACGTCAATTTAAGACGAGTCTAACGGTTACCGTCGAAATAAATGTATTTCAACAGCAACGTTTAATCTGAATGGGGGGGGGGGGGCAGTAAAAATTTGACGCACGTGTTTTGTTCGAATCAATGTGACTCTGCTTGAACTTTCTCTGAAAAAGCTGTTCCCTGAAGACTATGGATGCGTCCTGTCCAACGGATGTCAGCCTTTCCTTCCCATCAGAGATCAAACTATAGCTACACATGGATACATGGCAGTATGATATAGCTGAAATAAAACTTTGTTTTATTTGATAATGTATTCCGGAAAAAAGTTTCCTCTCAAATTTCGATCTAAAAGTTCCTGTGTGTGTGAGGGTATTAGGGAGCGATGAGTATTTAAAACATGGGTGGCCAACTTTTTGGGAAGCGTGCCATTTTGGCTGGAGAAATTTTCTGCATGTCATTTTAAAATTTTGCAACAAAGTAAAAATGTAAAAATTAAAAAAATATTATCCGTAGGCTAATTATGTGATTTTTACTTAAATAGCGCATTTCTTCAATACACTATACACTGTTTAACAATTGATAAGAAACAGTGAAGTTTCTCGGAATAATTAACAAAAGGCCGACTTTGAATGTCTAAAGAAACGGAGCTAACTACATATGTAGTAGAGACGATGTGCATTTATGACATTGCAGAATGGTACAAATATTTCCAAATCAAAGAATTAAAAATTAAAAAAAAAATATGGTCCTTGGATGATTTCCAAACAATGACAAAAAATTCGTCTTCATGCCAGAATGATGCAGACCAGCGTAAGATGTGTAATGTCCACTGACTCTTATGCGCATTCAGTATATGTTCTTGGGACCTCATCTCCCCAGTTTTCTAAAAACTGATGCACAGCATTAAAGAATTATGTATTTTTAAGAAAAAAAATAATGATTCATAAATTGAAACATAAAATCAATCTCTTTTGATACTTAAATTAATATTTCCTTTATTTAGTTCGTTTTATGTAAGTAAAAAAGATTTCTTTCTTGACAATTAGCTATAAAATTCTTTAGCTAAAATGGATATAAAAAAATCAGTGTCAGGACTAGACATTATGCATACAGTGCAACTACATAGGTCCTTGCAGAGCTACGTATAATGATCCCCCCCTCCCCCCAAAAAAAGCTTGTATCGTCACTGCGAAAAAGTTAAAAGTTTTTTTTTTTGACTTAAAAAGGCAGAACATAGAAGGGGGTCTCCAAAGCATTGTCGGCCTTGGGCCTCACTTTTAGTTAGTCGAACCCTGCACTCGTCGCTCAAGGCGGTTTTAAAACACTTGCATGTCTGGGGAGGGATGACTCGTTGAGAAACAGGATTGCCAAAAACATCCGAGGCTTGTTCAATAGGGAAGGTAAGCAGGCCATTACACACGAAGAATATTTTCACTCCGTTACTTCTCTGGAATAATCTCTGCAATACCATTAAGATGTCGCGCTTCTTCACCCAAAGAAGAGAAGAGGTGTTTTGCCATTCTGCATGGTACCTAATGTCCACACCATTACTTTTGACCGTACCGATCACGTTCACAAACAAACTTTCGTGCATTACGTGTTCCACACTCTCTCTACAGTAATTGGTGGGTAGAACCACTTATCACATTGATACGAGATTCGTCGGAGAACATCACTCTTGACCAATTTTGGTGATGAGCCAATATTTAGAAAAGTGCCAATTTGAAGTTGGAGTTTTCTGAAAAAAAAATTTTTTTGCAGAAAAAAACTAATATTGGATTTTAAGTCTAAAGTGGGTCTAAATGCAAGAAAATAAAAGGGGGGAGGTCAAGGAAGTTATTTACCCCCTCCTTAGATTACTCACTTTTAAGCCGTTACAGATCTGATGAATGTTACAGATCTGATGTTAATATGAGTTACATATTTGAGTTTATGCTATCAGTCTTCGTTAACATCTCTAAATATGATATCATTTCCTTGCATTTTTAACATAGAATTAAGATAATTATATTAAAATATATATATATTAGGCTAAAAAATCAAATTTCATTATGAAAAAGCATTTCTTGGAAATAAAAATGAGCGATAAGGTTTTTAGATAAAATAAATTATGAGATTACCAAATTCAAGCTAATAAAACATTTGTTTTGTTTTAAAACAACACACAACTTCAACTTTTTCAACACACAACTCTGCTGCTTGCTTTTCTTTAATTAGTTGCAGGAAAAATTTAATTTCTTGATCAGAAATTCAAATTTAGCATGCTAGTTATTATCTAGTTATTTAGCGAAGTTATAAGAAATTGAGGCACAAAAAAATAAATAAATTAATTAATTAAAATAATAATAATCAATTAACTTAATTTCTGCAGTGTCAATTTTTCTTATTTTACTAACTTCTATTTTTAGGTCATACAAACCACAAATGAAGCAGTTGTACTAAAACTCATTGCTTTTCATTTTTTAAGAACAAAAATATTCAATATATATGGCTAAAGTATGAATTTTTCCTTTTTATAATTCTGAAACGTGTGAGTTAGTTCTGTAACATATTTGCTGTTTTTCAATGTTACCGCTCTGACTGTTACCGATCTGACAAACTGACAAAGTTTTTTTTTTATTTCCGAGTCGGTGGCACTAAACCAAAATCAAACACGTGGTTTTTTCACTTGTAACAAAGGACTATACTTATATATAAAATAATTTTTAAAATAATAAAAACTGCGCATTTTAGAGCGTGTTACCGATCTGATGACTCAAATGACACACATTTTATAAAATCACTTAAAAAATCTTACCTACAATTTTAGATGCAGAAATGCAAATTTTTAATTACAATTCGATAAAACTTTCCACCAGGTACTCAGTATCACGTGGTATAGGTGCAGGAAATGATTTTGGGAGCCTAAACATAGATCGGAAGTTATTGTTACCACTCTGACGGCGGAACTTGGGACACGCTTATTTCGCATCAGCTAGAAAATCAGAAATCGATTAAAACAAAAATGAAGTAAAATATTAACAAAGGGGTAAAAATAGAATCGTTTTTTGTGCAAGTGCGTTTTTTTAGGAAGTTAGAAAGTGCGCATGACCTGTTTGCATGCTAAGCTTTGCTACTTGGGACACGTTACCGATCTGATTTTTGATGTATAAACACAATATTTTCTGATGAAAAAAAAAAAAAATTTTTCTGATGTTATTAGATGAAATGAAAGAAAAACTTATCTTCTTTCTGGGGAAAATTATTTTTTTAACTAGTTATTGAAATACTGGTGAAAATTCACTTGGGACTCAAATTGGCACTTTTCTAAATATTAGCTCTGATCCCAACAACATGTTCCTTTCAACAGGGTAATCTTTCTCGACGATGTCGTGGTTAAAGTGGGTTGCAACGAGCAGGCTTGATTTAAGCAACTTGATTCAATCTCTGTGAAATGTTTCTTTCAGAAACATGCGCACTAATAGCGGTTGCAAGGTTTGCAGTTATCTGGCTAGAAGATATTTCTGTTCCTTTTCTGTCTCGATAGCGATCCTCTAAAGGTGTTGTGGTCCTGCCTAGATCCTTGCCATGCTTTTGCAAAGTATTTCCACTTTCAGCGACGTTCTGTAATCTCGAGGGGACACTCTTGCAGTAGCTGCAGTGTGACACTTTGACTCGCTTCTAGTCGTCCAACTGATAGTCCACGATCGTATACTTAAATGAGGTATTGCTGACTATAGAACCAATCAGAATTTTAGAGGAAAATTTTTTTCCACATTCAATACTATTTTTTTCAAACATCAAATAGCATGGATTTTCAAATGAATTCTGAACTTGTTACACTGTCTTTATACAGATAACGAGTCTTGGTCTACCTCGCCCTCTGAACTTGAATTTACATTTATTAGTCAGTTGTCTGAGGTTCTACTTTGCATAAATTCTTATTCCTTAGCAATTGTCAATCAATTTCAAGTCTGAGTAATAGAGAAACTCAATGCAGAAAAAACTCCTTGATTTAGAAAAAAATTTTTTCGTTACAAACCAGGTAAGACGCTTCATATGTGCGAACAATAAGAAATTTTCCCCTCTCTTTTTTTTTTCCAAACACATTTTTAAGTTCTTTAAAATTGTCCTTTCTTGTAATTGAAACTAGTTCATATGCTTAATAGCGCATTGTCTCCAACATCAACTTTCACTCAAAGTTAATGATAAGTATTGCCGTAGTTCCAGACACTTTGTCTGACAACCTCCTTGTCGATCCGTGTCATCTACACCCTTCGCATGGCCGTAATTCTAGATCGAGTCGTTATACCGACCGTATTTTTCATGTCATTATGGTTTTCATTACAATTATTATTAAATTTAAATCACTGATGAGCATGGTTTCAATGTTTTTTCCCTTTTGATACGAGTACGTTTTTTTAAGTTTGACAGCATTGCTGCGAAAACATAAATTTCTCAGTTTTTTTAAATTTTGCAGTAGTTCTTCGCATGCCACTCTTAATGATCCGCCGTGCCAAAATGTGGCACGCGTGCCGCGGGATGGCCACCCTTGCTTTAAGACTTAATATTTTAATAAAGGTGACCCAGAGCAAATTCTTCATGTTTTTCTGCTCTCTTTCGATTGCTACCAGTTTAAATTTACACTATCGTATAGTTTCTTGGTAAGCAAAACCTTCATCAATCATTGCATTATTTATTTCGCAGGTACAAGTCGAGCAACTCGTTACACTGTCCTGGAAAACGACACAGATATGACCAGCGGTGAAATCCAGAAACTGACATACGACCTGTGCCATTCTTATGCCCCTAGCACCAGCAGCATCTCGACCCCAGCGCCAGTTCGGTACGCTCGTCTTGCAGCTCGTCGTGTGTGGCGCCATCTGCAGTGTTATGAGGAAAACAGTCACGATGGATTCCAGCCCATTTCGACGGAAACGGCTCTGAAAGTCACGAAAGTTGTCGATGCACTGAAGAACACTATGTACTTTGTATGAATTTAGAATGAATAATAAATGTTTACACGAAAGTATGTGCCTTCTGTTTCTGGAAAATTACTTTTAAACCAGCACTTATTTGTGCTGTTGAAAAAAGAAAAAAAAAAAAAAACGATTGTTAGAAACAGGTCAGTCCATTTCTGGCAGTGACGTAGCGAGAACAAAAATATTTTCCCCAAGCCAATTATGACAAATAGGCAAAAATGCCGATTACTGAACACTGTTGGTTGAGTGGTGCATCCCTAACATATATTAGTTCTCAAATGTGTTTTTTGTGGGTGCGCCACAACTTCCTAAATACTCCCTCAAACGTCAAAAGTAATAGAGATTATTTTAAAGATATTTTCACCGCTATGAACGAAAAACAAACAAACAATTCACATTGTTGCTATCCAAAAAAAAAAAACTTAAAATCCAGGTTTTTAGATTCCTGAGAGCGCTTCGCACGGGTCCGCTAGTAAGTACATTACATGATTAGTAACATCATGTTTTGAAGCCTTATAAATCTTCAGCTTCGAAGCAGATCTTATCACTAGAACGCAAAATTATACCGAAGTACTCCTTTTTTATATGCGTTTTTTGTGAGGTGTTACAGGTCCTCACTTCAGTTTCAGGGATGACAAAACCCCATTATACCTGACGGGAACTGTCGACAAGTTGTTGATGGAGAGTGAGAACACTAAACGCATATATTGTTCGGCAAGGTCTCCGGATCTAAATTGACAACAAGTAATTTATTTCCAGTAACGATTATGGAGCTGCGATTGGTGCTACAAGAGGAATGGGCTGTTATGAATCAGCAACTCATTGACAACATCATATTCAGCATAAGCAGACGTTGTGAAACTTAGAGTTCATATCCTCTACTGTAGGCAGCATGTTTCTTGTTGAACACTTACCACACCGACTTTCTTTCGCATTGGGTTCTGTGCTACTTTTTCAATAAAGTTTTTTTTTTTTTATGGAATCCTGTTTTACCTGAGATCATGTATAATAGAAAAAATATTGGAATTGTTCAATCTTTTCCTTTTTTTTTTTGTAGAATATAATGCTCATTATATAGAGATAATAGTAATTTTTATTATTTGTTTTTTTGTTTGTAAAACACAAAAAAAGTCTGTTAGTTAGTTTAGTCCTATTTTAAAACAGCAATAATTTAATTCCCATTATATGATATCCTAAATTCATCCCTCTCTCCTAAGTTATATCACTCCCTCACTTATGAGAAATAAGAGGGAGTGATAAATTACAACAAAATGGCCATATTTTCCTTTTGAAAAATTATTTGAATTAAGACTAATCTTTGTGGGCTTTAACTATTTAATATATACATATAGATCAACAGTAATAAGATTTTTTTAAATATTTATCTGTATTTAGTAGAGGCTCACGAGGGAGTGATAAGGTAAAAACATTCAGTCCACTTTCAGTAAAAATTTCCCCTGAGAACAATGGAACAAAAAATGATGTTACTTTTTTTTGGAGGGGGGGGGGTGCAAAATTTTAGCTCTCTCAACTAGCTTTATGTAACAGTTGAAGGAACTTTGATAGATCAGAGAGGGAGTGACGTAAGAAGGTGAGTACAACATTCAATAATGATATTAAGGTTAATATTTTTAATAATAAATTGTAAAAATGTCATATTATAGTCTATTTTAACAAAAATTAAATTACTAAAAAATAGATAATGCATTGATTCTTTAATATTGCAAAAACTAATTCTAAAAGTTGAAATCTTGTATGAGGACAGTGTGAGAGTCCAATACTTTTTACGAATCCAATACTTTCCTCTCAATATTAAATACAGAAGAAAGTTAAAAAAAATGGGACTCCTGAAAAAGGTAACACTTCTTATTTATCAGAGAATATATGCAATGAGTTCATTGACTGAATGGGAAAACAGGTCCTAAAATCTTATAAATTAAGTGAAATTAGCAAAAAATATTTTTCAATTAGTGTTGACAGTATGTCCCATCCATTACATTTATATTGACCAGCTAATTTTTATTATTTGATACGTTAAAGACCCTGCTCCCGTAAAAATGGTTCCTTATTTTATTCCTGAAATTCACAGTGAACTCTCGCTACAATGGGATTCGAAATAGAAAGAAATCTTGAACCTCGCTTATCTACTTTCTTTGTCTATCCAAACAAAATAGTTTATGTATCAAGATCATACGTTCCCGTCAGGGCCGTATACAAGGGTAGGTTTTTAGGGTTCAAACCAAGGAGATTAAAGAGGAGGAGCTAAATCTCTGCTATCTAAAAGTGGCAACGAATTCTCACCTGCCGCCAGAGGACGCTAGCTGAAACGCTCCCTACCTCCAACGGGAATCAATGTAAATGATACTGAATCTGTCATCTTTTTAAATGCTGCTATGGGGAAGAAAATTTTTTTTTTTCAACTGGATTTTGGTGTAAATCTTCGATTGACATTATGAATTAAATATGAATTTCATCCCACGAAAATAGGTGCCATATTCTTCGAGAAATAGGTTTAATCGAATGCACTTACCAACTTGCCAAATCTGACTTGAATAACGCTAACAAAACAATCGAAGCTCCTTAACCTTGAAAGGGCCAAGCTCAATTTTCAATATATTTTTATTGTTGTCACAAAATAGGAATTTAAGAAGTACTGTCTAGCTGCGTTAAGCGCGCCTGACAGTCACGATCGCATCCATTTGAAAAAGGGGTGATAGGATAAGGAGACGCACTTGCCGGTGCTTTCGCTTCTTACTTCCTGTTGAATGCTACTTCGCATTTCTCCCCTATTTTGAGGAAATCCAAAGAGACCTCAGGCATGCGCAGATGCGAGGAAGGTTTTACGATAAAAGATTAGACAGTACGACTTAAAATGCGCGTTTTTGAGTACACACATCGATTCTTTTGAGTTCTGGAAAAGACATGGATTATTTAATAGGGATCCAAGGAAGTTACGTAGGATACCATATGGATAAAAAAAAAATCTTCATTAAACAGATTCGTCATCTTTTACATTTGCTTGAATTAACTTATTGTAGCAAAATCTAACGGAACACATTTATGAAACAAAATTCAGTTGATCATATAAATTTTATGAGAAATGTGTTTGGTAATAGACTCCCGAAACAAAGGTGTGGGTTAGGGTGATTCAAAAAAATTTTTTTTTGAATTTCTTTGGTCTTACCCCGCAGTCTTTTTACACTATTCATGAATGTGATGTATGTAAAATTTTAGCTCAATTGAATAATATTTAGAGGTCGCTCAACGCGATCGAATTCTGTTGAAAATTAGCAATTTCGAGAGTTGGAGTATATAACTTCATAACCCGAAATAAAATTGTTCTTCATGTAAAATAAAATAATTTAAAATGTTAGTTTACTCTACTAAGTAGTTAGTCTATAAAATAATAGATCAAAGTGTGAGGTGTAACGACCCCCCCCCCCCCGCCCCCTGCTCCAAAGCTGCATCATCTCTTACCTGAGTTTGGGTAGAAAATGCAGCTGTAAGCTCGGGCTGTGGTTTCTGTTTTCTTTTCAGTTGTTAGAGGTGTACGAGCTTATTCGGCTAAAAAACCAAGCATCCACTCTAGACAGGGCCCAATATAAGTGACAGAAAGCCACTTTGATAGTAGCTGCTACAGTACAAAGTATGGGTCAAAATGGGGAGGATTTGACAACGTCCATAAAACGGTAAAGGCAAACTATTCGCTCTGAATCGGCCTTTAACTTACAAAAGTCGTTTAAATCTATGACTTCCTTTGATAGTTCACTGGAACGAAACACTTATGCAAAATATATTGGGAAAATAAAGGAGGATCGGCGGGTGTCATACCAGTATTAGTATCAGGACCACAAGCATTGATGATTTACTTCTGGGTTCTAGTAAGTTAGTCAGGCACTGGAATTGCTACGGCAAATGCTGCTGTACGATAACCAGTTAGATAAATGGGAACTTACTGAGCTCGTACGTGGTATGTGTTTCGATACGACATGCAGTGCCGGTACTAAAGTTGGAGCATGTTTGAACTTGGGAAAAAAAACTAGGGAAGCAACTTTTATATTGTGCTTTCCGCCATTATATTTTAGACATTGTGTTTTCTGTGGTATTACAACCGAAGTCTATTCTAGTCTTGGTCTCTCGGTATTTTAACCGATAAACCAAGAAATAGGTAGAATTGGGGTATTTGATTGCGTGCAATGTCAAATGCGGTGTTCACGCAATTGCGTGGAACCATCCACTGCCATTGGATCTACAATACTGCTTTTTAAGCGGTTTCAGCAATCATAGTCAAGGATAAAACATTCTAATTTTAAACCTGGAGTGAGAAACGATGAGGTTGAGGAGTTGGTAGCCAATTCAGAGCAACGTGCAACTAGTAATGGAAGTTGCGCAAAGTCAACTTCTGATGACCCATGCAAAAGAAGTGTCTAAGGAAGATACTAGAGCTTAGTGCGATTTTCTTGAGCGGAGCACCTTCTCTTGGTGTATGTTTTCGTGTCCCAGGAGCGGTTCCTTGTGTTATATCTGTGTCAAAGATTCTTTATGGCTTCAAGTTATGGATATTTCACAACCAGTTTAAACTTGCAGCCCGGACAAAGTATGTATTCGTAACATACTAATGTGATTTCTTTCACCTTCTTATTGTTAATGGGAAGGAATATCTAAGAGCTGGGTTCCCAGCAACCCTTTTTGTGCAAGCACTGAGAAATGATTTGGAACATTTTCAGCGTCCTTATTCATGTAAAGAAGAAACTCAAAATATATCAGATGTTTGATCCTGCGCATTGGAATCTTCAAGATAGCTACCAACAAGGCTTTGTACTACCAAAAAAATGAGGATTATTAACAACAATATGGAGCGTGACATGGCCCTTACTGAAGCATTTGTTAAGACTATCACTAACGACGAAAAACAAAGACAGTGTCTTCTTCAAGTGGTACAGGAACACAGAAAAGGTTTTAAAGTCGTAAAAAAAGAACCTAAAAAAGTATCGCAAAAATTAATGAGCGAATTACTATATATTTAATGTATTTAAATTTGTTTTTTATATTTTTTCCGTATTTGATTAGTTTTCATACTTTTCTGCATTTCATTGGTTTTTCAGATATATAGTTCATTTTGTGATTGCACGCTTTTTTTCTTCAGAGATATAAAAAAGCAATAAAGTAACTTTATTATTATTATTTACGTTCGCATTTGTGCCACTATCACAAAATTTGAAGTACTCCTAAATGTAAATATAGTTTACTAAAATTCAGTCTATATAAAGGCCTAAATAAGACGGTAAGACAAACAAAAATACAAAGGCTACTTTTTTTAGATATCATTTACGTTCACGTTTTTGTCAACATCACGAAATTTCAAGGCGTTTGAGCGACCTCTAAATATTAATATATTTTGTCAAAATTTTGCACAAATAATCAGTGTATATAGTGGCACAAAATAAGAGGGTAAGACGCACGAAAATACGAAGTTTATTTTTTTCCATACATTTCTGAATCACCCTAGTGTGGGTACATCCCTGGACCCCATTATCCTAATGTGCTCAGGGTCATCAATAGGTTAAAGATGGCCCTGTCGGATAATGCAAAAGAAGTTATCTGTCATTACTGTCATAAAACAAAGCGATTATTTTTGCAGTAACCAGGTGCGCCACGAACTAATAATTTTTGGGAGGGGGAAAATCATCCATTTGCAGAATGAAGTTACAATGTTACCGAATGATAAAATACAAGCATGCACACATGTCGTACATGCATAACATTTGATGAGAAAAAAACATAAGGCATCTTTTAAAAAAAAATTAAAAATTAAAAAGAAGAAATATTATTAACTAGCGGTACCCGCACGGCTTTACCCGTGGTATAAAATAAAAATTTCATTTGTAAAATAATTGATATAGCAGAAGAAATGCTCTATTTTAGTTGTAATTCAACTATAATTCCTTCAAAGTATGATATAAAAATCTGGTATGGACCCCACGCTACTTAATTTTTATGTGTAAATTTCTTAGTAGATGCCTTAAGTGCTAAAATAGTGCTTGGAATGAACAAGATAACAGTTCAAACATTTATATCTCTAGTTTGCCGCGAAACAATGCAAAAAAAAAAAATGTTTCACAATGATTAATCTCCTAAATATCGCCGATTTTAACATCATTCAGTGGATTTTTCGCAAAATATCGCCAATAGCGCCAAATTGAGTCCAAATATAAAAAGAAAGCAATTTTTTCGCCAACTTGGTGATATGTCGCCAAATTGGCGGCAAATGCTTGACGACCAAAAGCTTGGCGATATATTGCCAAGTGGTCGGGCCAATTCATATCACTTTTGTCTGCATTGAACTAAACACTGATTTACTCCATAAAAGGGGTAAAACACCCCCTTGGAACATTCGAATGCAACCCCAAGGGAAGATGTACAAAAATAAGCCAAAAGAGAAAATAAGAACAATTTTGTTGCTCACAGAAACCAACAGAAATCTTACCAAAGTTTAAAAGAAGAAGAAAATTTTATTTCCTAGCTTTAAAAACAAAACGAACGATGCAATAACGCAATTCATACGATATTTGGTTAATCTGTGCTTTAGGTACCCTTTTCTCGCTAAATGGGCGATAGGCGCGCCAAGCGTGGTAACCCTGGCTATTTTGCGTAGTTTCTCTCGGAGCTTTCACTTCCGCGAGACACGCAAAAGCGCGCCAAGTAATGTCCCAAAGCATTTTCACCCGGAAAAGACAGGGTTGCCAGAGAATTGAAACAAATAAATACTACGCCTCCTCTAAAAAAAATATTACAAAGTAATACTGTTTCCAAACGTCGCCAAAATCAATGTTGCCAAAATGCGAAATCTATGAAAATGAAAAAAAAAAAAATCCGCCAAATATTTTAATTAAGTCATTAGTATATTGGAAACAGGGTTGCCGGAAAAATACTACGCTCCTTATTTGGGCCGAAAAAATATTACCGTAGTATCAAAAATACTACGTCTGGCGACGCTGGAAGAAGAACGAAACAAAAATAGGTATGAACACGTAACCATGGTAACAACATGAAAAGTTGATTTCCGTTGATAAAATAATTCTTTTCATCTTTCTTTTCAAACAAATTTTATTATCGAGCTGAACCATTTTAGAATCGTTTGGCTTGCTTTACTGAAGGTAAGCCTTGAATTTCGGGATTCTAAAAACAATTATTACAGCTCTCCTGATGATCGTAGAAACTTCGAAAAAACTTCATTTTGTGCAGAAAATTTCAAGCTTTCGAATGACATAAGACTTGAAAATGTGTATGAAATATTTCTTCCCTATTTTATCAAATTTCTGCTAAGAATTCGAATAGAAAAAGAACGAAATGGAATGTTCGAAAAATCGCTTCGAGGTGCAAAACTACATGCTACAAACTAATTTTGTGCCAAGTGGCGTGAAAATCGACCGAACGGTTTTGGCGCTACGCGCGTAACAGACAGACAGAAGGACAGACAGAACCACCTTCAGCTTTATTATTAGTAGAGATCTAGCAACATTATCTTCAAATTACCGAATCGTCAGCAAAATTTGCCGAAAAGGGAAATTTAAGGAGCTCACAGTGACCTCCCGTGACCTCCCAACGGGAAGTTCCTGGCAACAACTTGATAAAAAAAGGAATAGTGCTGGTTAGACTTACATACTAGCTTTTTGTAACTTTGAATTATGGTGTGGCATTATTAAATGAATGTTATGTTAGTCATTTTAGACAGAAACAACTGGCGGAGATATTTTAAAACTTGTTGATAATTCTTTGAACGAAGTTCTGAATCTTTAGGGGCTTTAAATCTAGGGGCTTTAAATCTGAGGGTTAGAGAAATTGCTTTTTAATTTTTGATCCATTTTAAAAAACACAGTAAATTTAAAACCTTTTTAGGAAATAATTTTTGAACATATAAATTTACGGCCAAAAATAAAAAAATATATTTCAACGCAAGTTGTATGAAAAAATACATTATTTCTTCTTGATGTGATGGAACTTTCAAAACAAACTTCCAGTTTTTTCACTTTCAACCAGATAAGTCATTTTAACTATTTCACTTTGCCCCACATTCCCCTACACCAGAAATTTCACTTTGTCGCAATCCATAAACTGGTGACATTTTTCTAACTAATGAGAAAGACATCGAACGTCACTATCAGTTAGTTTCGTTTGGCAAAAATGCAAAAATCTGGCTATCTTCGTAAATAGATAAGTTACGTTTGATACAATCATTTTTATTTCTTCCTTTTCGTCTCAGAGCGGAATCGTTAACAATTATAAATTTAAGTTAACAATACAGGTGAGTGCATTTGATTATTTTTTCTCTCATTTTCTTATTAATTCTAAAAAATGTGCATATTTGCGTTTCTCTGTAAACTCGTAACTGGCTGTCCTAACCGAGTAATTTTAAAAATAATAAAATGTAATATAGTAACTATCTCTCATAGCATAGCTCAAATAAAGCACTAAAACTTTGCAGCACAATTGTGTTTTGGAGTTTGGAGCGATAATATGTAGTTTAATTTTTTTTCTAGAAATTATCGAAGGCTAAAAACACAGTCCCCTGGATTCCTACAATTAACCAGTTAGAGGAAATACTTTCAAAAACAAATTAACACTACATAAAGTTGGCAATTAATATTCAAATTTAGAATATCGCAACTATAATTTTTTTCGTGAAATTTGGTCTAGGTACGTATTTCTAACATTTAATATAGAGTTATGCAAATGCTGTACAGAGTTTTTTCGGTTGTTTGCTTTTCATCCTAAAGCTCGTATTTGTAGTAGTAAAAAAGAGATTCCTTGTAACCCTGAAAAACATGTATGCAGTAATCAGCAAATTTTGTACAATGAAACGTTGATAAATCTTATTCCGCTTTTAAAAAACAAAGTATTCATTCTGTTTGAATTTAGAATGGGATTTTCTTCCTTAAGAGGGAATAAAATCTC
The DNA here is from genome assembly GCA_038373865.1 of Uloborus plumipes. NCBI lineage: Eukaryota > Metazoa > Arthropoda > Arachnida > Araneae > Uloboridae > Uloborus > Uloborus plumipes. Next base: position 19,336 of record JAXGGA010015177.1, read on the forward strand.
ATTCTAAATTAGTTTTAAAAAATTTTAATGCTTTAAATACTTTTTATACAAAGATGTCCGCTTCGGTAAATTATTTTTTGGATGTCAGTTTTGGAGCAGTTGAGGGACGGGAGGAGGGGTCTTTGTCCTAAATTCGCCCATGGTTTTAAATGTCTTGTATTCCTCAAATAAATGATCTGACGTAAAGCATGTATTCTTTACAGCCAGAAGCAAATAAAGATGATGCCTCAAAGAGGAAGTCAAAGAGGAAGAGGTAAATAACTTATTTGTAACACTACCATAAACCAAGATTATTTTCCTTGTTCACCCTAAAGTTCTGAATCGTTGTCTCTGCAGGGACGGCATTCAGATCTTTAGTTCACACTAAGTCTCAAACCCTACTGATGAATTATTCTTTCATTGCAAAAGTGGTGTATCGTCAGATTTTTAGCCTACTTTCCTATTAAAATAAAAGAAAGACCAAAAAAAAAACATTAAAAGTGGCTTATTAATGCATCTAAAAAATATCGCCTAGTCTACAAAAAAGTCAAAAAGAAATTAAAAAATAAAATAAATATCGAAAAATTATTAATTGGAAAGTAGGGGTTTGAGATGGAGAAAAATGTGTGTCTATCGGTCTGTCTGTCTATCTCCCCCCCCCCCCCCCGCCCTCCCCAATAACTTTTGAATGAACAGTCTGATTTGAACAAGCTATTTTTGTTCGAAAGATCTTGGCGAGTACACCTCATTCCTGTGTTTAAATTTTGGATTTGAACAATTTTTCGATCATCATTGAACCATTCAAACAACCTGTCCTCCCAGTTAACTTCTGAGTGAATAGTCGGATTTGAACAAACTTTTTTTTTTGTTCGAAAGATCATATCGAAGATACTTCTTAACCGTATTTAAATTTCGGATATAAACAATTTTTCGAACAACATCGAACCGTTCAAACAATCCCCCAACTGCTCACCCCCCCCTCAGGGTTGCCCACGGGGGGGGGGATTATGGCGCAAGTTGCGCCATCAAAATTGGGGGGGGGATTTTTTAAACTAATGCATTTATTTATTTAAATTATTTATTAATTTATTTTTTAAATTAAATTGTTTACTGATTTTTTAATGTAAATTATTCATTAATTATTTTTTTAATTTAAATTATTTCTTTATTATTTTTTTATTTATTTATTTTTTGTGTGCGTGTGTGTGTGCTTAGAATGTCTGGAAAGGGATAAAAAGCGATTCTATTCTGCGCATAGTTGGTACTTTAAAAAAATTAAAGATTTAAAAAAACAAATACAAACATTTAAAAAAATAAATAAATAACATTTAAAAAAATAAATAATTAAAAAATAAATAAATAAATGATATTTAAAAAATAAATAAAATAAAAAACATGGATAAAAATAAAAAGCACAATAGGGTTGGGAATTTTTTTTGAGGGGGGGGGGATTTGCGCCATTGAGCTTGGGGAGGATGGGCACCCCTGCACCCCCTATTAACTTTTAAGTGAATAGTCTGATTTGAACAACTTTTTTTTTGTTCGAAAGATTTCATCGAGCATACTTCATTCCCGTATTTAAATTTTCGATTTGAACCCTTTTTCGATCAACACTGAACCGTTTGAACTAACTACCTGTCCTCCCAATTTACTTTTACGTGACTAGTCCGATTTGAACAAACTTTTTTTTTCATGCAATACTTACTACTTTAAACTTTTTTTTGTTCGAAAGATCTCGGTGAGGAAAACCTCATTCCCATGTATCACTTTTTGATTTGAACGATTTTTGTTCAACTTTGAGCAGTTCAAAAAACTTATCATTAGAGACTACGGGGAAATTTAAGACCAATGTAGATCCCGAACTTATAAAGGCGGATTGCCATTAAACGAACTTAGTTGGAAAATGTTCTTCATAAAGAATGTATGGGAAACATTTTTTTCAATAAGCTGTTTTAAGGACTCTGAATCATGGACTTTGACTAGCACCGAGTCCCAGACTTCGACTCCCACTCCGCAGCCATGGCAGAAATGCAGGCTCCGAAAAAAAAAGATCTGCTCCCACCATTGAAATTTTAGAGCCTTTAACTCTGACTCCGACTCCGAATCCTCGACCCTAACTCTAACTCAGAATACATGACAGACATGCAGGTTGGCAAAAATGTCTGACTCCTACTTTAAAAAGAAGAACTGTGCAGACCATTTTTTGTTAATTTATGAATTTACTAGCCGGGTACCCGGCCCTGCCCGGGTTTCTGCCGGGTATGGTATTTTAGTGACACTCGTTCATGAATTTTTCAACATTAAAGTGCATATCTATATACACAATGGCTACTTCTGTAAACAATGGTAATTTTTTCTGTTTGGACAAACTAAAAAACTGTATTACACACAGTAAATAAAAATGCAAGCTACAAATAATGCTTAGGTAAATCGGAAATGTTATAAGCTTGGTACAGGGTGCGGCGGAGAAACTTGCAGACTTGGAAAGTCAACTAAGGCAAAAGTACTTCATGTATCAGTTTACTACTTTTTATAAGATATGGTATCCATTCTGAATTTTTATATTAGTTAGATTTAAAAATTACATCTGGAAGAATGGCGGCCCCTGTTAATGATGCAGTCATCTACCCTAGATTTGAAGTTTTGTTGCACTCTTTCGAGCATATCGACTGGGATGTTGGTGATAGTAAGCCGGATGTTGTTCTTCAGGCGTTGCAGGGTCCGGGGCTTGTCGTTGTAAACGATCGATTTGAGATACGCCCATAAAATAGTCACGGCGTGTCAAATCGGGGGAGCGGGCTGACCACGGTACGTCACCTTTCAAGACGTTATCACTCAACTGGTGAACCACAGCAAGTTTGTAGGGATGAAGCTGGAGTTCGTTGTGAAGAATTCGTCTCAGTGTCCAATTAAAATTCCCCAAAGCAGCAGCGTGTTTACGCGCCGAACGCCTGGCAGAGCGCAAAAACGACTCCCTCACTTTTTCGACGTTTTCTAGGGTTCTGGAAATCCGTTGACCTCCTGGGCCTCTTTTTGCCACAACCCCACTTTCCCTGAATATTTTCACCCACAAAACAGTCGATTCCCAGCCAGGAATGGGAACAACGGGCTGAATTTTGAATCGAGTTCGGAAGGCACGTTGAGTGGCGACCACCGAAAGATTATTTGAAAAGTAAGATTCGGCGGCGAACGCTCGTTGCTCCTTCGTCCAACGCATGGCGACAACTAAACTATAGGATAACAAAACTTCAGGACTTTCTCTTTAAAATGAGACTCTTCCCAATCCTTTCTGACCACTCCTTGCTAATTAGCATCCAATTAAAATCAGCAAGTTTCTCTGCCGCACCCTGTAAATTAAAATAAATATATATTTACAATATCAATCGCACTGGAGTCAAGTATTTCCAAACATTACACGTAAAATAAGTCCCATCATTAGTTTATATCCTTGTGACTACATTGGTGAAAACATCTTACGTACCTAACTTAGAAATTTTTTTACCATAAACATTTTCTGTTCTCTAACTGTTGCCAAAATCAATTATCTTTTTATTTACCCCGTTAGCGATTATTGGCACAGATGAATCTAAAAATCCTAAGAAAGCAATAAATTTCATACTTACTCCAGTGAAGCCTTGGTTCACATTTTCATTATGATCACTATTAATATTGTTGTTGCCAGGCAATAAATTTTTGCAACAATGGACTGAAAATTTAATCATTTAATGGGGAAACTACATGAAATTTACTATTTTCCATGATAACTTTTTTAAACCAAGCTTTTTAGAAATAAATCACGGGACGCGGGAGCATCCCGCCCCGCCAAGAAAACTAAATACAAGCCGCCAAGAAATTTCCGTCGCCAAGAAAAATGTAAAAGAGCGACTAAGGACTGTTTACGCGAGTAACCAAACCGGGGTTTTCCCCCCTCTGTATCTCAGCCCCATAAAGATCCCTAGAGTTCTTTTTTGGTATACTCAATCTCCAGCGGCCCCTGACGGCACATACTAAAGCAAAACATCCAGGACCCTTAGGGGGAGGGGTGATAAAGGTTATGAAATCGCCATTTTTCGCACTTTTTAAAAATTGTTTGACAGGGGTCCAGACTAAACTAGAGCCGCTATATAGACAGGCCGACGAATCAAGCTTAAGTTTTACCACTTTGGATCCAACTTATGAACTTTGACTTTCAATTTTCATTGTTGCGGCGCTAGGGTTACCAGAAAAAGTTTCGGGACATTGCCAAGCTTTGTTAAATTCACCGGAAAAATTACCAAAACGCGATAACTCGCCTGAAAAGACAACCACTCACCGAAAAAGACAACTCTCAATCACGTTCTGGATCCAAAGTGGTCAAACTTAATCTTGATGCGCCGGCTCGTCTATATAGGGGCCTTAGACTAAACGGTAACTCGGATTGAGCTCTGCTTTTGCACCCACATTTATTTTGTCCCAAAGCTCGGCATAGGGGTTTTTTCGACCCCCCACCCCCTCCCCCCTCGTTTTTATTTTCCGTATCTTTTCTCCCCGGGGGTCTTTAGTGTTGATTTTCGGTATGAATATTCTCGATGAGACATTGAGGACGTTTTCCCAAAATTTACCCCCCGGGGTCATAGCAGGCCGGAGTTATTAATGCTTAAAATTGGTCCGATTTCTATCTACTAGCTCTGTTCAACATCTGAGCATTTATGTTGTCATTGTTGGGCGACGAGGAAAGAAAACTCAATGATTTATAATTTCATCTGTTGCCAGTTTCTATTTGTTAACAAATAAAATATTTGTAATTGATTTTATTGCATAAGGCTTTTAAAAGGGATCTTCAATTTAGTTCATTTTAATATGAGATCGGCAGTAAAGGTTGGGGTTTTTTTTTTTTAACTTTTAATTTAATCGTAGTATTGTTAGCAACTAGCTTCGTTTTGCGTCGGTTCGGGTGGTACGCATAAAAACGCATCCCACCGTAGGATCCTACGAGAACTTCCCGATTGGTGCATTGCCATCACGTTATCGGTTCCCGATTGGTGCATTTTTCACGTGATCTGGCGCTTTGGCGGAAGAGTTTGATGTGAGATTTAAATGTAGCATATGTCAAAAAGCTGTCGAAATTTCTCTCTATCAAATATTATGGATAATTTACCGAATTCTTACAGCTACTGCAAAATTTCAAAAGAAGCTATATGCATTCAAGAAGTCACGGCAGAGATTCAGCAGCTGTAAGATTAATTTATTTCTTGGAATCCGTTCTTTTTTTTCCCCTAAGCTAAGGTAAAGTAAATTCATTGTTTTCTGGCATGTAACTTTTGAACACGAAATTAAATTATCCCATTCTTTTGCGTGATTTATGGATTCATACTAGGTATACTGAAAAAAAAAAGAGAGTAATTTTGTTCTTTCTGTTGAATCAATAGATAGCATTGCTGTTCTGAATGTCTTTTTTTACATTTACAAAAATAAAGTGCTTTCATTGGAGTACTGATGTATTAAGGGGGTTTGGGACACAAAATCGTCAACTTTTTCATTTTTTTTTTTTTTTATTATTTCAAAAAAAAAAATTCTGTTTTCTTCTCTTTAAAATGAGGTTTGAATCTTGTTCCTATCTTAGTTAGAACGGAAGATATGATAATTTAATGTAGCCGTCAGGCAACTGTTGCCACAGCAATGACTTCCCTTAAAATGCGTTTTTCGCCATGATGCAATTTTTCCGGATTTTTTTAATTCAAATTCTTATAACTCAAGAACTAATAAAGGTAACGTTCCGAAATTTGGAGAACATCTTTTTCAAACAGTTTACTTGAATTTTTATTCAGGAAACTAAAATTTTTTTTTTTTTTTTTTTTTCCAAAAATATGATTTTTTGAAAAAACTCGATATCATAACTTTTTAAGGCTGAGTATTTAAGGTTTTCTTGGCGGGGGATTTTTTTACAACACTGTTGTTTTTCGGGAGATTATAGCTTATCCTGCTCCCTGTTACTGTAGCTATCTACAGTGAAAAAATGGTTAAAATCGGTCCAGTAGTTTGGAAGATTACCCCGGACATACGGATACAAAAGTAGTCTTTTATGTATATAGATTTTATTTTATTTATTTTTGTTTTTATTTAAGAGAACATTTAATTACTTATTGCATTTCCGAAGTGTATTTATTTTAAATTATTGGCAACTTATTAAAAATAAAATCAAGTACGTTTATTAACAAACATTTTTTCTTTTCTTTCTTTCCTTTTGTTTTTGGAAAAATATATTTTGATGTGCTTTCTACTTTTTATTATTTTTTGTCGATGAAGAAGTTAGGAAGAAATAAACTCATGTTTGTGAAAATTGCAATACCATGAAGAAATCGCCATAATTGAATGAAAATAAATACACAGCTGAGTGATAGTGGTACAAATAAATGATTAAACTTAGAAAGCCAATAAACGATTAAAAAATATTGAAATTAGTATTTTGTGTAGTCACCACGCGCTGCAATAAGTGCTGCTACGCGACGTGGCATGGAGTCAAACAAATTTTTAATGTCTGCCTGATCAAGAGCATTCCATACTGTTTGTATGCGTGCCCAGAGCTCGTCTGTAGAAACAACAAGATGAGGATCACGAACGAGACGCCGACTAACGAAATCCTACACATGTTCAATCGGCGACATATTCGGGGAATATGCTGGCCAGGGAAGAAGCTGTACCTGCTGCGATATACGGAAGGATTGAACTGTCCTAGTGACATGAGGGCGGGCATTATCCTGCTGAAGTACAGCGCCAGGCAAGCCTTGAAGGAAGGGGACAGCTTGGGGCCGTAGAACCTCACTGATGCACCGGTTGCTGTTCAGTTTACCCACAATTTATAGCAATTGAGATCGTCCGTGATATGATATGGCACCCCAGACCATGACTCCAGGTGTTCGTCCACTGTGACGTTCGATAATGCATTCTGGAAGGTGGCGTTCACCGGCATAGCGTCGGACGCGAATGCGGCCATCGTGGTACCACAAATTAAAGCGGGATTTGTCAGAAAACACAACATACTGCCAATCAGCACGCCAGCTCTTATGCTGATTGGCCCATTGTAGTCGCAGGCGGCGATGGTTTAGCGTGAGGGGGATCCTGTATAAAGGAGTCCTTGTGCGCAGTCCACGCTGCAGCAGACTTCTATGAATTAATGAAGCACACAATGAAACACCTGTAGCTGTTGACCTCTGTGCTGCCAGTTGTCTAGAAGAAGCTGTGCGGTCCGTCAGCACCATGCGGATTAGGTGTCTATCATCGCGCGCTGACGTCACATTTCGGGGTTCACTCCCCGTTTTCCGAGCTGTTTGATACTCGTCCGTCCTCTGCTTCCAAACTCGCATCACTGTGCTGCTGTTACGCTGCACACGAGCGGCTACTTCACGATAAGACAATCCAGCTTCACGAAGGCCGATGATCTTCCCCCTTTCAAACTCCGTAAGCTGTTGAAACCTCGCTCTTTTTCGTCGAAGAGGCATAAGCAACGTCTGAGCTAACGTTTATCACAAGCAGAAAACCACCTATAAACATACACGCCTTGCTGCAGCCGTCTATTTATTCCAGGGGTGGCCAACCTTTTTAAGGAGAGTGCCACTATCAAGAGACAAAAAGCTCAGCGTGCCACATTTTATTTTTCCAACAAACAGAAAATTTTTAAAAAGTTAAAAATAGATTTTAGGTTGGCTGACTATGTAATTTTTACTCAAATGAAACATTTTTTTCTCGTAAATCTGAGCAATTGAAATCTAAATGATAATAAAGATAAAACAAGTCCGAATTTAAGAGTTATCGTTAATAAACACTTTTATAAGTTCTGTCAGTTGACTTATGCTTAAAAAAGAAACAAATAACATCAAACATTCTATTCTAAAAATTAAACAGTCTGTACTTAATGTGGTTTATGAGTCTGTATCTTTTTTACCAAGTCTTTAGTTTTAGGATTAGTTCTTGAGAATCCTAAGAAGTTTAAGTGTTTTAAGTGCTATCAATTAATATTCAACGGTATTTAGATTTTTCTGCATTCATAACAAAAAATATTTGTTTAGAAGCGTATTTTGAACCAAATCTACAACAGCATCAGACGGCTAAAGTGTGTAATGTGAAAAAAAATTTGTTAGTACAAATTTCCAAATTTCTATATAACGTGGATGACTTTCTGTTGAAGTAAGCTCTTATATTTGATTACCAATGCAAAAGGTCAGTAATTCTGATTTGGATTTCAGAAGGGTAACAAGTAGTGTCTTGCAGAGAAATAGACAAAGAATTTGAAAAGATCAGTATTTTTTTTTTTATGATCCTGAAAATCATCAAACCTAACACTGAATGTATACTTAAAATAGGTGTAAAATTTTCTCCATATATCATTGGAAAATTATTAAATTTGGGTTGATACTTTCAGTATTAAATTTAATGTTTTATTCTTTTTTCTCCAAAGTAGAGAGAAAGAAACTGAAGTTTCATCATAAAAGAATGTAGATGGCCTATACTGGTTTAGGAAACTTTTTTTGTACTATCTTAAATTTAAATTACTTAAACGCCGGATAATAAGAGATGACATAGCTAAATTCATTTGCTATTCTTCATTCCTAAGTAGCAAGTCCTCATTGCTTTCCTTCCAGACATTTTAAAAAACACACTCCCTAAAATTCTAAAATCTTATGACTATTTTTCCTTTGGACAGCTATTGCACATTTCAATGAAGGAGTAACTTGCCATGCTCTCCTCTTTCTCCTGGGAAAAGTTCGCAAAACATTCAGAGCTCTAATTCGTAGTTTGTTAATACAGTGAACTCTACAGGGTCACCAGCAGAGAAAAAGTCTCATTCTTTGGCAAGGAGTTTGTAATAAATAATTCGATGATACTTTTGAAGTTTTATCCCAAATTATTTTCAAGTAATGTAACAAAAACAATTTAAGGGTCTTCATTTGTGCAACCATACCGAATTTTGTCCCATCTGGTATCTTAACTTTACTTGCAGAGTTAACTTTTTTTTGAAAAGTTCATTACCCGTAGCTGAAGCTATTGTAGATCAAGAATCCAGTCTTCAGCATCGAAAGTTTCATTCGTGTCAAGCACAAATATGCTTTACAAAGCATTGTCTGTAGCGTCACAGCTTTCGTTGGATGTCCGAAGCTAACGCTATACTTTGCAATATTGCAGTTAAGACAATTTGTAAGTCAGCCTCCTGACTCTTAATCGTCATAATATCATTAAATTTATTAGTTCAAGGGTTTTAGTTTTTATCAATATTTTTGAGATTGACATTTTCCCTTCAATTTTGGAATTTTTTCAAAAAGTATTCGCGTGCCACTGTTATTGCTCTGCCGTGCCACATTGTGGCACGCGTGCCGCAGGTTGGCCACCCCCTGATTTATTCGGATAAATCCGGCGTTCAGAGGGCGCTGCTGCTCAGCGTGCGCATGCGCTACGAGTCTAAAATTCTAATCATTTGCATATCATACCCTACTTTGCATTTGCTGAAAATTTCAGCCCATTTGCGCAAGTCCTTCATGGTGTTGCAGTTGTCACAAACATGAGTTTTTATTAGCTGCATTGTTTAAAAGGTGCTGCAACTTTATTTATTCGTTTATTTACTTTTCATGTATGTAGTTCATCAGATGAGAGAGACATATTTTGAGTTTAGAAATCAGCTTTAAATGTTAAAAGGCATATTTGGCATAATTTGCAGTCTCAGATAATAGAGAGAATATTGATCAGATACTAAAATGTCGATCTCGGTATGCGGGACAGTGGGCTCGTTTAGTTCTTGACAGAACTTCTTGTTTAAAATGCGTATTCGTTTGCTAAATGGTAATCGTAGCTCTGAACACTTGTGGTTTTTTTTTTTCGAAAAGAGAAATGGCAAAAGGCTTAGAGTAATAAGGTATATAATAGTAAAATCATTTGCAAGGAAACACACCACTTTTCCAGTAAATGACACATTTCAGTGCTGAGGTAATAACGTAATTTGTGTTTCTTTTTTGGAGAAAAAAACCCTCATAAGTTATCATCCCCTAAACAGTTGTAAGGTTGTTCGTCGATTATTTGCTAGGACCTATAATACATAATTGGTGTGACTACAGTTTTCGCTTCAGCAGCATTGGTGGCACTGCAATGGAAGAGCCAAGGAATATCCAATTCGCAAATAACAGGAAATGTAGTTAAATGCAAATCAGCAAAAAGATACTTGCACAATGCTTTCATTGAAGGGAGTTCGGCGGCCAAAATGTTTCATTTAAGATTTATTCCCTCACTGTGAACAACAATGCTTGATTACTTGCACACCACTGCGCTTATTTTGGTCCTCAACTAATTTTGAAATGGACTCGTACCCAAGGACGAATGCCAACAGTCCTCGAAGCGCATGTCGTATATCCCGGAACTTTTCAATCAACGTTTGAAAATCTTTTCCAGGATTAAAAAGAGATGCAACACATTTGCGCATGTGACTTATGTTATATAAAGGGGAGGTGAGCAATGAAATTTTCAGACATGGAAAAGAATAAAACTTCCGTTTCAAAATATTATAAGTGCTGTTGCGTTCTGGATAAGTTCACCTCTGTCATTGACAATGTTCAAGGGCTGGAGCCAGAGAT